>PVJI01004050.1:0-113727 GCA_004026765.1 Micronycteris hirsuta
TATAGAACTACAAACAGCATTTCTAAAGCTAAGGGATCATTTATAAGTTATTTCTAATCGATACAACTCAATAAGATTTTGTTTCTTTTAAATAAATACTTAACAATTAAGATCCAACTCTGGAGACAAGTTGGCAATGATGATTCTAAACATACCTCCATACTTACAAAAATAAATATTCCACTAATAATCTGAGACTAAATTTTATTGCCATTGATGAACAATAATACCACACAAAGTGAAAAACCATAGTCTGGACATATTTGGAAAATTTCTTTAAAAGAAACACTGCTATTGGTTGCTGCTTAACTGAAAATATGACAATTTCCTCAACACAGATTTTCCTGAGAAAGTTTCTGTTTAATCTAAATGGATATATCTGATTATTCAGGATGCCAAAAATAAAGGCCAAAACAATTGAAATCTCAGCAATGGTTATTACCATTAGCAAAAACACATTTGCACACTAAATTCTGTGCACTTGTGGCTGCACCCTGTTCTGAACACCGTTTCGGGTCTCAGAGACACTGCCCACGCCTCTGGAATCTCTAGGATCAATGACAAAGTTTCACCTGAACAGCAAATGGAGAGAGTAGATTTAAAATTAGAATATCTTGTAAATAAGAGGTAAGATTTTGATATTCTATGTAGCTAAAGATAAAGGTTTTTATGTGCATTTTACATGTGAGTAAAGAGTATACATGTAATTAAGAAAGAAACCCCACAATAATCCTCTAGGTAGCTTGAGTAAGATTAGGAGAATCAGCTCGTTCACTCATTATTCAATGAGTATTTATTGAGAACGCACTATGTGCTAGACACTATGCCAGCCAGCTCCAGTCCCATCTGAAAGTATTCCCTCATTCTGGAGGTGGGTATCAGAAGTTGCTTATATTATGAAGGTAGGTAGTTTTACCAAAAATGAGGCAACCTGGAAACCTCTGAGAAGTTTCAGAAGTACAGGGTTATTAGAAAGGGAAATCAGTAGCAGGGCTTTTAGAGCAAGCGGGAAGGAAAACCACAACCTGTGGCAGCAAGAACTGCGAGTAGGCCTGAGCAAGACGGCGTCATGGATGGATGGGGACCAGAGGACGGGCTCCTCGATTAGGCTGGCGCAAGCCAGAAACAGGAGAGGAGGAAAAGATAAACAATCTGGATGCAAAATTGGAGGTTTGGAAGGAAGTACCGAGATCACTGTGAAGTTACAGCTCCAGAAAGGGAGAACCTGTTGTTGCTTTCTAACTTCCCACTGCCCAGGGGATCGGAGGGGGTACCACTCACTGAGGTGACGGCTTACAGATTAAGCTTATAAAGGGTACTTTTGTGGCTCAGTATATGATGGGCTTGCTCTCAGATATTAGGACCGCGAGCATCACTTTCTCAATATGGCCTCCTCGGAGAGCCTTTTCCGGCCAGCCCTAAGTATTGCCTTCCCTGTCATTCTCCATCATCCCCTTTAAAGCCCCTACCACAACACCCAACACTCGCTTTGCTTCCTCATCTAATATCTGCCTTCCCAGCCCTGATGCCAGTGCAATGAGGGTAGGGACAGACCCTATCTGCCCTCTTCATAACTACATCCCAAATCCGATAAACATCAAAGGCTGAATAAATACCAAATGAACTAATCTGTTTCCTCATTGAAGCTTCACCAAAAACAAACAAACAAACAAAAAACCTTATATATTTGGCAGGGTAGAGAGCTTAGGTTTAATCTTACAGCTATTGAAAACAATGAATTGATTTGTCTAACATTATGTCAGAGATACAGTGGTGCTAGATTTGAGACCAGATACTCCGATCTTCAGTTTAGAAACTACAGAGGGGTGGGGAGGACGGAGGAGGGAAGGAAGGGGGTGGGGGAGATAGAAAGAGAGAGAATGTATGTTCCATACATGGAGGAAGGAATATAAATTAAGGAATTTAAAATGTGTTCTGGGGTTAGAAAGAACATGGCCTTTGATGTACGTAGGAATTAAAATTCTGTCAGCTAGACAGAGAAATAGGGAATGCTATAAAAGTAGAAATAGAATGGAACACAGAGAAAGCATATCTATTGTTTTCAGGACAAAAAGACCTGCTATCCTAAAAACCATTCCCTCCATGTGCTGACAAGGGGCATAAAGCACCCTTCTGGACAGCAGCAGATTAAAAAAGCAATGGTCAAGTCAGCCAGTGAAGAGTCTAGACAACAAATTCATGATAAGACTAGTAATGGCCATGAAGGGTAAATGGGCACCTGGGCAGCACAGCCAATGCAACTACAGACAGGATTCTTGAGAGACACCCTGACTGTGACCCTGACCTGTGGCCGAGCACCTGAGGAGGTTCGTTACAGGACTGCGAGGCCCAACACCTGTTTTTAAGCACAGGCACCATGAGAGAGTCGGGCTCAGAAGGGGCAAACGCAGCGCGCAGGTGCACTGAGAGACCAGGGCACATTCGATCCAGCAGCAGGAACTCTGTATGGTGAGGGAGGCGAGCCTTGCACTACAACACTTGGAAGTGAAACAATGTGGAGGATTTATGGAGCCCTGACAGCAAACAGGAGGGGACTCGCAGGAGGCCCAGACACAGAGACTGAGTACAGAAGAGGGGAGCAGAAGTGAGAGTTCAGGGACTGGCCTGAAAACTTTACTCATGGGGGCACTTTCCCTGTGGAAGAGTTTACCTTAGGGCAAAAAGATTAGTGAGTAATCATAGGCACATCATCTCAGGTGGCCAGGTAAACGTTCCCTGTAGGAACTGCGTTTTACTAGAATACCTGTTAGTATGTCCAAATTTGTAGACTGACAGGCACAGATACAATCTCCCTCTCTCTCTCAAAGTGTATGGTCATGAACAGGGCTTAGCAAACTTTTTTTTCAGTAAAGGGGCAGATAGTAAATATTTCAGTCTCTATGGTCCTGGTACAATTATTTGACCACCACTATAGTGCCAAAATACTCATAGACAATAGGTAAATGAATGTGTGGGGCTGTGTTCCAACAAAACTTTATTTACCAAAACAGATGATGGGCTGACCCCTGGCTAGGAGGAGAGCTTGGCTAAAAGATCTGCTGCAGTTCACAAACAGTGACAGGAATGGAAGATTTCGCCTTTAAGGTGTGAAGGCTTTGGTGACAGAAGGACATGGAACCAGAGGCTTTAAGAGCTAGTGGGACTCTGGCACCTGGGCAACAACTGGTGAAGGTCACAGGGAAAGCAGCACGGGTCAACTCTTACAGATGGGAAGCCATTTGGAAGACAAATCTTCCTTCTTTTCAATGGAAGCTTGCATGCATACACCATAACAGATCATGGCTGGTGTTTAATTGTGTGAATTAGTGGGCGAACAGTGAAGTCTAGGATGAAAGGAGATTGTGCTGAAGGCTGAAAAGAAAAGAGACCAGGAAAAAGGTCACATGTGTCATAGTAACTCAGACAGGGCAAGCCTCCCTAGGGGGAGGCTCGTTCAAATTTGGATGGCAGGCGGAGTTGCAGGGAGGCAGCCCGACAGCACGAATTCTCCATTGGTAAGAGCAAAGGGGGAGTAGTTACAGACGAGGACGCTTTTCAGGGTGGCCTTATCAAGGCAGAAATGACGGTGAAATGTATGCTGAGAAGAGAAGGAAGTAAGAAAAGGTGACGTACTGGGAGAACAGCCTACAACCCACAGGTGAACAATGACTTCCCTCCGAGCATAGCGCTTTCTTATGTTAGTTGTTTCCTATTGCTGCTGTAACAAAGCACTACACATTTAGTGGCTAAAAATAACACAAACATATTGTTTCAAAGTTCTGAAGGTTAGAATTCTAAAAACAGGTCTTACTGAGCTAAAGGCAAGGTGTTGGCAGGGTTGCGTTTCTGAAGATTCTAAGGGAAAATTTCTTTTTCCCTTGTCCAGCTTGAGGAGGCTGCCCACAGTCCTTGGTGCGGCCCCTCAGGGCCCGCGATGTCAGCTCACGCCTTTCTCCTGCCGCATCCCTTCGATGCTGCCCTTCCGCCTTTCTCCTGCACTGCTGAAGACCCTTGTGATCCCAGTGAGCCCATCCAGATAATCTAGGATGATCTCTTCATTTCAAGGTCTACTGGTCAGTAACTTCAATTCCATCTGTAACCCATTATAGTCACAGGTCCTAGGGACTCATATGTAGACATCTTTGGAGGCCCATTAAACTGACTACCACACATACCTATTTTTTAAAAACATTTGCCTGAAGCCAAGATATGGAAGCAACCCATTTGCCTATTGATAGACAAGCAGATAAAAAAGCTGTGGTACATCTATGCAATGGAATATAACTTGGCCATAAAAAGATTGAAATCTTACCATTTGTGACAGCATAGATGGACCTAGAGAGTATCATGCTAAGTGAAATAAGTCAGTCAGAAAAAGACAAATACCATGTCATTTTATGTATATGTGGAATCTTAAGAACAATATAAATGAACAAACAGAACATGAACAGACTCAGACACAGAGAACAGACGGATGGCTGCCGGAGGAGACGGGGTTATGGGACTGGGTACAAAGGGTGACAGGACTGAGAACCACAGATTACAGAACAGTCACGGGGATGTAAAGCACAGCGCAGGGAACACAGTCTTAATATAGTGGTAACTATGTACGGGGGCAGATGGGCACTAGAAATGCCAGGGAGAATGCTTTGTGAAGTTTACAATCATCTATTCTGCTGTACACCTGCAACTGATCCAAAATAATACTGAATGCAAATTGTAATAGAAAAAAATTTAAAAAAAGAAAACCATGTTCCTAAAGAAAAATATTGAAAGGTTAAAAAAAGAAGGAAAAAATAAATATCTGCCTGTGTAACACCACTGGTCATTCTTCTCTATGATTAAAGGAAACACACTCTCCAGGTTAAGCTGTTTAGGACATAGTAATTTTTTCCTCAATTTTGTTTGTTTTGTGTTTTTCAGTGGGTCAGGGCTGGGTACTATATAGGCATACACTCATGTTTTATGATATATTTGTCACGAAGGGCATTTGTAATTTATTTTTCGTTTATAGACTTAGAATTTTAAGTGCAATTTTCTACCAGTCTGAATGTTTTTTTACAGCATGCATTTCAAGGTCTAGGTTTGCTGAAACCAGTCATACCTCCAAAAAGCTTACCAGGATTACAGAGCTAAAAGTTGTTATGATACGTAGGGAAGTCATTCTAGACAAAGAAGAAAAAAACGAAATTGAGGAAATCAAAAGCTATTCGACTTTGTCAATCAAATAGCTTTTTGTAGTGGGACCAAAAAATCCCAAAGCATCACATCTTAACAGAGGCCCAGAGGTTAACTCTAATGTTAAAATTATACACTATGGAATAGGACACATCCCAGTCTTTGGACAGTTTTATGGGTTAAACCTATGCCAACAAATTGCACCACAAGCGGCCCCAAGGCCTCAGAAAGCCCCCAGGTTGAGTGGCACTTCTCAATGGCCCTGTGAAGGTTCAGGCTGCACAGAGGCCAGCGGCCAGCGGCCAGCGTGCTCGGGGTGGTTAGCGGAACGAAATGACCACCAGCAGCACGTGCAGCAGAATCCACAAAGCCAACTTCACCCTGTGACCTTGGGCTTTCCTGCTAACCAGAGGACCGGGGTCAACAGCTGACAGGCTGAACTAGGAAAGACTAGTGTGTGGGCCTCAGCCGCTCTTTAGCAGTGAGCTTTACCTAGATTCAAAACAAAGTCATGCTCTGGTCTGGTGCTGGAGACCAGTTCTGCCAGCAGTGGTTGGTACCTTTAATGTATGCACGTGAACATATGTACATTTTCCTCAGTGTTTGCCCATGAATCATCTGCTCTGGAAAGATCTGTAAGCGGTCCCTGGCGCCAGTAACAGAAGACTGTGACACGGCTGAAGTGGTTTCTGTCTCATGGTTAGACTAAAGTGTCTCTTTGGGACTTACTTTTACCTCAATTTAACTTGCATAAGTTTTATTTATATAATATATAATTACATATTATAATTACACGGGGGTGGGCAAAAGTAGGTTTACAGTTGTCTGTATGGAAAAGAGTGCAATAATAAATAAGAATACATGAATAGAGACTTCCGGCAAGATGGAGACAGGTAAACACGCCGTGCCTCCTCGCACAACCAAACGAAGAAAAAAAACAACAATTTACCTAAACAAAAACAGCCAGATCTGACAGAAAATCGAACTGAGAGGAAGTCCGACAACCAAGGAGTTGAAGAAAACACAAACATTCAGTCTGGTAAGCGGGGCGGAGCCAGGCAGAGTGAGAGCGTGTGGCCACTCAGCAGCCAGCCTGGAGGAGAGAGCGCGCCAGGCGGCTCCACCACCGCGAGCCGGTGGGCAGACGGCAGGACCGCGGTTTGTGGAGCGGTTCTGGCAGCGCTGCAGCACACCGAGACGGGGGTGCCCGACCAAAACGCGGCCAGCGCCCAGCTCACCTGGACCCAGCCGGCCGAGTCTGGTGGACCGGGCAGGTCGGCATTCGCGTGCAGACAAACCGGGAGAGAAGGCAGGGCGCAACCCATCGGCGCAGGGAAATAAAACCGCAAACCACCGATTGAAAGCACTTGTACGGGTGGAAGCGACAGCAGGAGGAACTCCTGGCCTCATAGGAGAGTTTGTTGGGGAGACCCACGGGGGATTGGAACAGTGACCTGTCCACCGACCCCTGAGCGACCCCCGACACCAGTGCAGAGGGGCTCAACTTGCTTGTGGGAAGCGGTGTGGGTGCGGAGAGCAGAGCAAGGACCATTATTCTCGCAACACGACCACCATGAGTTTCCCTGCCCTGGTGAACACCTAAGGCTCCGCCCCTTAAAGTAACAGGTGCACAGAGGGGAAAAAATGGCCCAAAGGAAAGAACAGATTAAAACTCCAGAACTAACCGGCCAAGAGATAGACAACCTATCAGATGCAAAGTTTAAAACACTGGTAATCAGGATGCTCACAGAATTCAACAAAAAATTATCACAATTACTTGAACAAATGAGGAGAGATCTGCAGGGAACCAACAGGGATAAGAAGGAAACTGGGACTCAAATCAACAGAGTGGACCAGCAGAAAGAAAAAAACATCCAACCAGAAAAGAATGAAGAAACAAGAATTCAAAAAACGGAGGAGGGGCTCAGAAACCTCCAGGACATCTGTAAACGGCCCAACATACGGATCATAGGGCTGCCAGAAGGAGAACAGGAAGACCAAGGCATTGAAAACTGACTTGAACACATAATGATGGAGAATTTCCCGAAGCTGGTGAAGGAAATAGACTTCCAGGAAGTCCAGGAAGCTCAGAGAGTCCCAAAGAAGTTGGACCCAAAGAGGAACACACCAAGACGCATCATAATGACATTACCCAAGATTAAAAATAAGGAAAGAATCCTAGAAGCAGCAAGAGAAAATGAGACAGTTACCTACAAAGGAATTCCCATAAGACTGTCAGCTGATTTCTCAAAAGAGACCTTGCAGGCAAGAAGGGGCTGGAGAGAAGTATTCCAAGTCATGAAAGGCAAGGACCTGCATCCAAGAATACTCTATCCAGCAAAAGCTATCATGTAGAATGGAAGGGCAGATAAAGTGCTTCTCAGATAAGGCCAAGTTCAAGAAGTTCATCATTACCCAGCCTTTATTGTATGAAATGTTAAAGGGATTTATATAAGGTATGGAGGAATATTAACAGGGGAGTGGTAGGCGGGGTGGGGGAAGGGGCCCAGAATAAGTAGCATAAATGGGAGGTAGAAAACAGACAGGGGGAGGTTGAGAATAGTGTAGGAAATGCAGAAGCAAAGGAACTTATGTGTATGACCTATAGACAAAAGTAAAGGGTGGGGAAAGGGGGGGTAAGGGCGCGGAGGGGAAGAAAGGGGGGAAAAATGGGACAACTGTAATAGCATAATCAATAAAATATATTAAAAAATAAAGTCTTTATACTCAAAGATTAAAAAAAAAGAATGCATGAATAAACTCTGTTTTACAGACGCACAGCTGTGAACCTACTTTTGCCCACTCCTGTATGCAACCCTTCCTCTTTTCACAAGTACTCATCCATTCCCTCTAGTTAAGATTTATTACAAGTTAGAGCTAATTATGTTTATGCTTCTCCCCTAATGTTGCGATTTTCTTTTCTAATTGACTTATTTTCTTATTGTATTTTGTTGGCTGTGCTCTCCAAAGCACTGGATTAGTTTGCTTCTGATTACCACTTTGGCTAAATCCCAAACAATGCTGTTGGATTCTCTGCAATTCCGTGAAGCATTTGACTCAACATTCAAAAATTGTCTACAGGCTGTTTCCCCCCTTGCAACTTAGTATTATTAAAGCCTTCCCATGCCTTTATGTTACTGTTTTATTAATTTCAAGTTCTAAACTTATCTTTGCAGTGTAAACAGTGATGGTTTTGTTGTACGCATTATTACTTGGACTGTCAGTGCAGAAGGAATATTTAGAAATCTAATCTGGAGTCTAAGGCAATCAAATATAGTCCCTCCTGAGTAATACTCACAGCTTCAGATATTTATAGTCCTATGGAAAAGAAAAGGAAAGGAAGCTAACAAAATCAGGGACCTACTATGTGCCTGTTGGCCTGTCCATCCCATCTACTTACCTATACCTACCTACCTACTTAATTTAATCCTCATGATAGCCGTGTGAAGCAATGATCCTTATGCTTATTTTGTTGATGAGAAAATTAACACACACACACACACACATATATGACATGCCCAGGTTCCAGAGATATTAAACGGGAAATATAAAATTTAAGTCTGGGTGTGGAGCACATACAGGAGGAACACTAGGGTATAGAGCCACCTGACCTGGGTTTGAACCACAGCTCTACCAACAAGTGATCCTTTGAGCTGGAGTTCTCCTGATACATGAAATACACAGGGTCTATTGTCTTCAAAACTCAATGGTCAGATACTGTTTTTAAAGTCCTACAATTCCATTCAATTGTAAGGCCATAAGGAGTTCTCTGCCTGAGAATGGAAATGTTCCTTAGGCTCTGACTTAAGGTTATGGACATTATAAACTCAATCTAGGGCTGAAGTCGAAGTCAGCTTATTCATATAGACCAAGCCATTTATGACATGAATGGGGTGTATGTGTGTATGCGTGCGTGCTTGACGGAATGGAGGTGATCACACAACCAGAAACAGCTGAGGAGCTCAGATGACTATCAACATGCAAACCCTGGCCCAACCAGCTGCTGCCTTCTCTGCTCTTCTGAAGCGTCAGTGAAGGAGTGGGGCCCTTCAAAGCTTTCCCTAGAGCAGCAAATGGTTCACATATTAGAGTTGACACTTCCTCACCCAATTCTAATCTCTGAACACGAGCTTAACTTTGTAATGTTCTGAATTGTACAAATCGTACATATCTGAGCATTCTCCTGTAATTTCAGTTCTAGTAACCAAAGTTAGTAGAACCAATGACAAAAGGATCAGGTAGCTGCAACTATGTTTGATGTTTTTGACAGTGGAAACATCTTAAAGTTTCCATTGCAAGGGATTTCAGAGTATTGTTATTTTCTTTAAGTCTTCCAAATAGAGCCAAATTAATCAAAGTATTTTACAGTAGCTTCGGTATGGTGTTTCACAACTAGAAAAAACAGTTGCAGACTTTAAAGTGATTTTCAATTTTATAAAGTTGAAAGGAATATCAATTTCAAGGAATGTTAATGTTCCATTTGGTAAAATCTTGCATTCCTGGGCTACCTTTCTCCTGTAAGTGTGCCTTTCTATGTATTTCCACATAGTTTTATTGAAGACTGCTAAGAAGGCCATGATTTCTGCCAGTTCACTTCACACCGAGACCCATTCTACCCTGCGATTGCTGTCGGTCCTGCCCTTCAGGCTAGGTGGCTGTCCCGATGACAAGTGCTTCTGGCCACTCTGTCCAGAGGTAGCATATTTTCATCACGATTCTAACTGTTGAGGCTTTGTTTTTGTACCCCCGAGAACAGAGCAATGGATGTACCTTTGCATCGTTTCAAATCCTAAAGACCCTCATGAGGGAGCACGCAGGTTGTGAGGAATACAGGCCTTCTGAGGAGAAAAGCCGTCTCAGAAACGGAACACTTACCACCACCATTAGGTCAAAACAAGTCCTCTGTCCTAAGCTCCATACCATATAGATTCCTGCTCTGGCTGTCCTGTGGCCGTGTCCTCCTCATAGTGCAAGGAATCGACTGGGCCAAGTGGATGTACCCCCCGGAGCCTGGGTTCCCCCCATTCCCTATTCCATAATCCTGTTATCTGTGCCCCCAGAATTCCCTGCCCAGTAACCCTGAGCCCATTACCATGTAGGTCTCTTCTCCAAGTCTACCCTTCGAAGAAAGAAGGAGTAGCCGAAGGGGGCAGCTGTTTGCAAAGGGTGGACGGAATCGGAACGCTGGGCCGAGGAGCCCACAAGCGCGAGCACAGAGCATTCGCGGCAGAGGCTGCGGAGCGACGCAGTGAGAGAAGGTAAGGGCCGGGGGCCGGAGGCTGGGCCGGGGCAGGCTCTGTCTGTGTCACCATCTTCTGGCACGGATCTGCGAGGATCCTGAGAATGAAATTTAAACCCAGCCTCCCCAAGTTGTTCTCAAGATACACTTATCAGCCTAGGCGGATAGAACAGACTTCACTTATAGTTTGATTCATAACTTTAAAAATATTTAGACAAAGGGCGCCCTACGCCCTGCAAATGTCAGGGTTGGGGCTGCCAGTATCTCTCTCATGTAAATAAAACTGGGTTGAAAATAAAGAACCTTGGTGCTCCTAAACTAAGACAGCCTCCCCTTAAAGCCACTTTCAACAGGAAACCATGGCATTAGTTTATTACATCACACAAGTACTCCTTAATTGTGGTTATACCACCTTTATTTTTTCCCAGTTATTAACTGGAGACAATGGAGGCTAGGGTGTGAAAATGTGTTCTCTTTGTAACAAGAAAATCTTTACAACAAGCAATGTTTTGAATGTCTACTAACAAAAAGTAGAAAGGGGAAGGGAGTAAGAACTACCAAGATGAATCCTTTAAAGCAGAGAAAGGAAACCTGGAACAAAATAATGGCAGCTTACATGCGAAGCATCTGGTCTGTGTTTGAGTGTGTGTGTTTTGGGGGGAGCTGCACTGTAAAGACCAAAATTAGTCCCTATTCTGAAACTGTCCCCAAGCAGGTTATATGGTAAAAGATTAAGATGCTGACTGAGCCCCGCTGCCTAGAGGCGGCACTAGCACCTGGAGGCTCTGATCCCGGGCAGCTTTCCAGCTGCTTTCCTCACGGGCGCAGCAGGGACACTTACACATTTCTTGCAAGGTTATGGTGAGTGCTGAATGAGAATGTAAAACACCTGGCAGAGTGACTGACACAGGTCGGTCCTCGATTAAAATATTAATAAACAATAGCTTTATTATAAATAACAAATGTTAACTTTGGACAAGTAGGCACACATTTCTCAGCTACTACTATTCCAAAATAGTGGGTTTTTTTGCAAATTATTTTAACTTGTAATATGATTAATTCCTTTTAAAATATCCTATATCAAGTCTATTATTCCACAGCTTCATGATCTATTTCCTAGCTGCACTAGAATAATGTTTACTGAAATTAATTTTCACTAATTTGGTTTTACTTTAAGCATCCATGCTTATTTACCACAAATGTATGTCTATTAAATTGAAATTTCTCACTCAAATTTTATCCTAAAAGACTGACTTAACACCATCATTAAGTCAAACCAAGAAGTCCTTGAATCATTGCTCTTCTTCAGTTTTTAGGTTTTGAAGATTTTTTCCCTTCTACTTTGAGTACCTCAATTTGGATGAATCCATGACATTTTTCGTTTGATGGCAAATCCTTAAGGATTCTTCAACTTTTTCCCTAAAAATCTTACTAAAATATTATCTTTTTATAATTATATTCATAATTAAAACCATATTTTGGTTCCTATTTTTATTTCACAAAGTTGGTTATATAGGTGGCTTAGATAAAATACTAAATAAGTATGATTAAATTATGATAAAGAGAATTTAAATAAAATAGATTAAATATAAAAATGTTTATCAGAGAATCCTTTTATGAAGCATTCAAAATTTATAGATTTGGTACATATGTTAATGGACTATGTATATTTAAAAAAAAAATAAAGCATACATGCCATAAACTTTCAAACAGATTACAAACATTCATAAAATTCAAGTAAAAGAATATTTTTTCTGCTCAATTTTTCTTGTCAGAGCCGCATAGAAAGCCTACTTATTATTATTATATTATTTACCAGGTACGCAAAGAGATGCAACTTGCTTATTTTATTTTGTTCCTACTCTTCACATTTTACCACTGCCACAGAACCTGTGGGCACATCTGTAACACTTAAATAAATTTAAAAATTACATAAATTTTAGCAGTAAATACATTCTGTTTCCTTTGAAAAATCTAGGCAAAACGAATAATGATGAAACTCTGGAATGGCCAATGCTTTAAGTAGCTTACTAGTCAGTATTAACATAGTGGCACCCTGACGTGGAAGATGAGACTTGGGGCTGGGGCGCTGTCTCACTTGGGGCTCCTTTATCAGGTAGTCTTCACTTCAGAAACTGAAATGATGGTGTCACCGTGAACACAAAAGTAATATAGTGCATGGTTACGTACTGTATTTGTATGTAAAACATGTACTGGTCTCTCCGGCCTGCTCAACTCATGTAAATAATGTTAATTTTATTTTTATTTTATTTATTTATTTTTAGAGAGAGGGGAAGGGAGGGAGACAGAGAGGGAGAGAAACAGCAATGTATGGTTGCTCCTCACATGACCCTCACTGGGGACCTGGCCTGCAACCGAGGCATGTACCCTGACTGGGAATTGAACCGGGACCCTCTGGTTCCCAGCCCACGCTCAATCCGCTGAGCTATACCAGCCAGGGCTCATGTAAATAATGTTAATTTTAAAACTCATTTGCTCACAGTAATGAAACAACGCACTGATTGTCCTTAAGTTACATTAAAGGGAAAGCCTTTTTCTTTGCTTCTGAATCTATTTAGCTGTCTGACACCTCTCTCAAATAAAGCACCCATAAAGGCAAAAGCTTGTGACTATTTTCTAGGTTTCCCCACACTGATTTCTGGACTGTTCTTGCTCAATTTCACCCCATCCTGTAGCAGGTAATAAACACAGTAATTAACAGCAAGGACAACTCTGGCATCAAATTGCTTGCTTTTTTAACCTGATTTCATAACTTAGTAGCTGTGTGACTTTGGGCAAGTTACTTGATGCCTCTATGGCTCATTTCATCAACTGTAAAATAACTTACTAATAATATTTGCTCATACTATTGTTGTGAGTTGATAAGCTAATGTATGTAAAGCACTTAGAAGAGTACCTGGCACCTAACTTTCTGGTTTTCCAACCTAATCCAATTCTCTCT
The DNA here is from genome assembly GCA_004026765.1 of Micronycteris hirsuta. Lineage (NCBI taxonomy): Eukaryota > Metazoa > Chordata > Mammalia > Chiroptera > Phyllostomidae > Micronycteris > Micronycteris hirsuta. The sequence goes on from PVJI01004050.1 coordinate 13,380, forward strand.
TTTGTGTGCTGATTTGGTTTCTCTGGCGCTTGAACCTCAGATTTCCCACGAAAATGTCATCTTGGCCATGCTCCCGTCCATTTCAGGCAGGACCCGTGCACACACTCCTGTGCACACCTGTGCCTGCAGTGGTCTTTAGCCTTCACCCCCACATTCTCACTGTGTTCACATGGTTCACTGCCTTTGTCTCGTAGCTCTCACTTTAAACAGCTGTGTTTGGGTTCCCTGGCTATCCCGGGCTAGAAAAAGTGCCTTGTGATTTAAGCATTCCTTTATCCCTTTGATTTTCCTCTATAGCAATCACCAGACTTTATAGCTGTGTAGTTATGTGAATTTTTAATAAATAAAAATATGTATCCTCTACTCAAAGCTCCTTGAATGCAGGGTACAAATCCATCTTGTTCATCATTATATCCCAATCATTACAGTGTTTGGCCTAGAGTAGGCAAGAAGTGTTTGTTAAAGAAAGGAATAAATTATATTCAGAGATAATCTCTAGGGTTCGATATAAGTAAACATGATTTGCTCAAGATTATGCCACTAAAAATTAAAGAACTATAAGTAGTATTCAGTTCTTCTGACTCCAAGTCCTCCATTATTTCCAGGCATTAAATCTTCAATTACACAAATCATACAAAGAACCATGCAATTCCTATTGTGGAGGTTCTACAGTAAAAGTAGAAATTAGAAAGTATAGATCTAAGGTAATCTGGGAGAACTGGCCCCCCCCTAAGCAACTGCTGTTTAAGGTATGAAGTAGGAGTTAGGGCTGTGGCAAGAAAGAGTGGGGCTGAGTGTTCCAGGTAGAAAGAACCATTTACACAGCAATCTAATGATGAGAAAAGCTTGAGGAATAAGAACATAAAAAAGATGACTGTGAATGCAGCTGGAGTAAGAGGGAGCCTGAGGTTTAATCAAAGGGGCAGGGCCAGACCTTCTGCACCAAGGCAAGAGTTTTGTTTCCAGGCGAACAGAAGAGAAAGACACTGACGGGTTTCAGTGGGGGTGACACAATCGGCTTCGTGTGTCTTGTAAGATGTACTGGCTGCTCTGTGGGGTGGGTAAAGAGCAGACTTAGTGATTGGTTGGATGTGGGGTCCAGATAGAAAGAAATGTAAAACTGACATTCAGGTATCTGGTATGATCGCCAGGGAGCACTGCAGTATCATTGCTGGAGAAAGGCCATTAGTAGGTAGATCAAGAGTTTAATTTTATTAAGTGTATAATAGCTCTCAATAAATAGTGACAAACACTGTTTTTTTGGTGATTTTTAGGTGTTGCCCCCACTCTGTGCACAGGTACTTCTGGACTTGATGTTTGGAAAGGAAAGTCACCTAAGGAGCCTCAACATGAAAAGCCTTTCCCTTCAATCTGATTTCTAGGGTAGACGGAATATGTATCATGTGAGGGACACGTAAATAAACTGCATTCCTATTTCTTGAATTTTCTTCTTTTCTCGAGAGTCAAAAAAGTTTAGATGTGATCACATGGCCACGGCCAACTGGCCTATCATGGCTAACAGGTGTCTGAGGCATCAGCATTGTAGGGGGAGATAAACCTATAAAATTAATCTTAATTGGCCTGGGCTAAATAATGGATGAGCACAGACAGATCAAAGGATTTTCCTATAAATTGGGTAAGGGGACAGAGAGTAAGCAAAGAAATCAAGAGGTGTGCTTAGCTCTTTGATCTTACAGAAAGTATTTCATTCCTTATTTTATGGTCTAGATTTTATTCATATCATATTTTTGCCTTATTTAACAATGTGTTATATTTATATTTACTATTGATACATAGTAAAAAAAAAAAAAAGGAATGCCCATTAGAATAGTGAGTTGGCAGTATTGACTGTGTAAGGCCATTTTCATTTTCATTCCGGTGAGCCGGTACCGCCTGTACAAGCACGTGGGACGGCAGCTCAGCCTTCACACTGCGGCTTGTGGCCACTGCCTTGCTCTGTAGAGGTGCCAGGAAAGCAAAGACCATGCATCAGGAGTAGCCACATGGTGCTAAGGAGAATCCCTGTTATCATTATCCTGCTCACTGTATCAATGAAGTCCTGAAGCATATGAGGTGAATGGAAAAATGTGCTAAATATACTGAAAGGCATGTTAATTCATAAGTTTCCAGCCCAGGGTTGAGAGTTTTTTCAGTACTTAATCTACATGCCAGCCGGGCACTCTGAAACCAGGCATCTATAAAAGAACTAAGGAGAGAGGAGTTAAGGGCAAGTCACGTCTGAGACAAGTCCCGACTGTTTTGGTCACATGAGGTCCTGCTTAAAATCTAAGAGCTAAGTGATTTTTGCTTGATCTCACACAATCACCATTAAGAAACATTAAACAAACACATACAAATCAGCATACAAGAGATTTTGAAAAAGAAAGAGGGATATTTTAACTTATATTCTGAATAGGTTTAACATGTATTTTATTTATATTAGAACGCTGATAGAGGTCCTTGAGGTATTTCATTTTTTTATTTTTAAAAGATTGAAAAAAAATTTTTTCTTTATTTTTACAGAGAGGGGAAGGGAGGGAGGAAGAAAGGGAGAGAAACATCAGCTGCCTCTCCTAGGTGCCCTGAATGGGGACCCGACCCACAACCCAGGCATGTGCCCTGCCCGGGGATCACGCGGGCCGCCCTTTGCTTTGTGGAATGATGCCCAGCCAACTGAGCCGCACCAGTCAGGGTGCTTAAAGCATTTTAATACATTTTTACACTTAAACCTTTACTATCATATTTATTAAACTAGAAGAAGTATCTCACATATATTTTCACGTTTTAAATTTAAATTAGCATATACACAGAGCTTAAAAATGCATGTCTTCTTTACTGCTGTGGGTCATTCTTAATATGGCCTAACACGGTATGATCCAGCCACATCCAAGCACCCCAACTCAATACAACCAAATGAGCCAGTGCTGAATCATTTGAACATTTGCATCTACCCTAATTATATGAACAAACTCTTGCTTATATTAGCTTCAGAGTTTTAACTTTTTGATGTTCGTTGAAAATCAGACAACTTGCTTACTATCTAAAAATTCTGAAGAGGAGAGTTTTTTTCTTCACATTTTTAGTGATTAGAAGCATGGCTTTGAAAAACTGTCAAGAGTATTCAAACAATCACTCCCTCTCTTGCTAGCTGTGTAACCTAATCTCACTGTGTCTCAGCTTTCAACTTGACTCTCAGACGCCCATCTGTACAGCGGGGTGGAAGGGCACCTGTCTCGAAGAGCTGTCGAGTGTGAAACGCTCTGTGGCACGTGAAGGACTCAGAACTGTGCCTGGGACACACCAGAGCCCCCAGAATGTTAGCTGTCATTGTCATCATCGCCTTCCCATTTTGATTTTCAGACACTGAGAAAAAGAGTCTACAAAACACGCACCTAATTTTTTCCTCTGTATCCTCAGCCCTTAGTGTTATCAGAAGCATTGATCTTATTTTCCATTCTGTTAGCTTGTCTTCTCTTGTCCAGTGACTCTCAAACTTTTCTTTTACATACTACCTTTATAACACATTCAAACATGAACTTTCACGTGATATAACCTATAATTTTAAAATGCTTTGATTAAGAAAACGCATATGAACAGAGGGATTAAAGGACCCCCTGAAATTAATCCATAGCCCCTCCAGGGTCTAAAGCTTATTGGTTAGGAACCACTGCTTTAATAAATAATATATTTAGTTTAAAATGTAATTCGGGTCCTTTAAAAAAAAGCCTTGTGGGTCAAAGCTCTCTCAGCATCTCTTACCTCGCCCATGACTGCTATGGGTGTTTCTCCTGTTGCCTGAGCAACACGATGTTCTACTAAGTAGAACATATACTCATCGTAGAGTAGACGGATCAGGTGGAAGGAGCCAAAGCTAGCAGCACTGCGTAAGGTTAAGTCCCGAATAACCATTGAGCTGTTCCAAAAGAAAAGACATATGCAGCCAATATTAGTGACCAGGACTTGGGTTCAATGTACCTTTCCTCTTAAAAGAAGTCCCGCTGAGGTCTGGAGATGGCCTGAAGGGTGGTGGGCACACAACCTGCCTTGCAGTCATTTCACTACTGAAGGCAGTCGTCTCAACTCTGTGAAAGGGGGGAAAAGGGCCGTTTTACCAGCATGGTCAACTCTGCTGACCCCATTAAACTCCCACATGGGTCAGAACTGAATACAAATTTTTGAAAGGTTGGTAACTCATCACTACCATAAGAAAAAGCAACTCAAAGTGAAAATTTAACTGAGGGGTAAACACTGTGTTACCACCTCTCTGTGATAGTGACATCAATGTATACTTTTGGAGAACTACGTATCTGTGCCACACAAAGGTTACAAACTATACCAAGCAATGTCCTAGGTGCGGCAATGTACAATGTGGGTGAGGATGTACAGGGATCTGTGCAAGTTCGGTTGGAAGGCAAATTTATTGTGATCAGTTTCTTACGGATTTCCACTTAAATTAAGGCAGATTTCCATGAAAAGTAAGTGTAATAAAATCAATAAAGAAATGCATATGTCTGGAAAATGTGAAGACTGAATTTATAAAGTATAATACCAAAATATGAACAATATTGTCCAGCAAATACTAACAATAAACTCAATTATATTTAAAAAGTAAATGAGGCCAAAATAAAATTTTGGCTTTGCTGAGGTAAGCCAATCATTAGCTTGCCTGCACCCGTCCAACCTCTTTAATATTTCTGACTGAGAATGAGAGTAGGGTGTGTACGGGGTATCTCGGGTGTGGGCGTGTGTGTTTTTCATTGCTTCTGTTCAGTGATCTTTTCTGGAGATTTTTGGCCTAGAAAAACTAAACAGCCATTATATTCTTTTTTCATAAGATAAATACATGGTTCTCAAATTTTATTTATTTATTTATTATTTATTTTTAGAGAGAGGGGAAGGGAGGGAGAAAGAGAGGGAAAGAAGCATTGATGTATGAGAGATACATCAACTAGATGTCTCTTGTATGCCCCCAGCTGGTGATCTAGCCTTCAACCAAGGCATGTGCCTTGACTGGGAATCGAACCAGCAACCTTTCAGTTCACAGGCTGCCACTCAATCCACTGAGCCACACCAGCCAGGGAGCCATTACATTCTTAATATACAGATGATGTATTATAGAACTGTACAACTGAAACCTTAGCAATTCATTAATCAATGTCACCCCCCAAAATTCAATATATAATTTTTTCAATGACTATTCTTATTCAAAATTAAAAGAAATTCCAATTAATATAATCATCTATTTTACTGTAGGAAATTGAAAGATCCAGTGTAGCAGAGGGTATGGTGAAAGAACTCTCATGTACCATTTCTGCAAGTGTAACTTCATGGAACTTCTACAGAAGAAAATTCGGTAACACTGGTCAAAATTTAAAATGCACGAATCCTTTGACCTAGCAATCCCAACTCTAGAAAGTTATACAAATGAGCAAAGACAGTTTTAATCACAGCAGTATTTATACTTGTGAGAAACTATTGTGAAAAACTAAAACTAATCAGCATTAGTAGGATGCTGATTAAACAAATTATGGTTTGTTCATGTTTGGAATTTTATGCAATAGTTTAAAGAAATGAGGTAAGTAAACATAGAGGTAGTAACATGGAAAGATGTCTATAATATAATATTAAGTTAAAGAAAAAAATAAATAATAAGAGCTCAATTAACAATAAAATCTACCTATATAGTTTTTTTTTTTAAACCTTACCCCTAAATAGGAATGTTTAATACTTTATTAGCTTGGGATAGCACAATGGAATAAAATAGTATTAGTCACTTTAAAAAGTTCAAACTCTCCTACCAGAATTTATTTGAGGATATATGTGCAATTTTACATAAATATTATCACTGAAGTATTTTTTTAATTGTATCACACCAAAAACTATGTAAATGTTCAAGAATAAAATAAAAGGAAATACTTAAATAATTTATGAGATATACACATAACGGAATGTTGTGAGGACATTAAAATTGTGTTTCTAAAGATATTTAGTGACAAGAAATGCTCAAGATACAATATTAAGGAAAAATACAGATAATAAACTGTGGTAAACAACTGGATCCCAATTTTATATAACACTAAAAGAAAACACTTTACCAGTGGTTATTTTGGGGTAGTAAAATTATTAATGATTTAAGTTATCATAGGCCCTTATAGTTTCCTTAAAATATAATAACCCTGAAATCATGTAAACGGCTAAGGAGAATATTCATACTGATTAGCTTTTTAATATTATTTAAAATGCAAAGTCAATCATTTTTTTTCCAAGAGAATTCATATTCATTCATTCAATAGCTATTTATTGTATTTCTCTATGCCAGGCTCTTGTTCTATAACGAGAGAGAAGAATATTTGGTTTCAAAAGAGCTTACATTCTAGTAGGAGAGAGAGTCAATAAAAACACCAGTAGATATAAAATATAAAGTTAGGTACTGATAAACTCTATGAAAAATTTCAATCAGAACAAGAGGTTGGAGCGTGATGGGGGCAGGCATTTTAAGATAGGGATTTGGTGAACTTCTTTCTGAAGAGGTGATATTTAAGCAGAAACTGGACTGAAGGACTGAGCGTGTGAATACGTGAGCTTCCCTAGAGGAAGGAACCGAGAGCAAATGCAGACTGTGAGGCAGAATTGTCTGACGTGCTCTAAGAACAGCTAGGAGAGGCCAGTTTGGTTGCAGCACAGTGAGCAAAGAGAAGAGGAATATGGGATGGGGTCTAGAGGTCACTAGTAGCTCTTACTAACACCAACTTCTATTGGAAGATAAAAAAAATCTGCTGACCTTCTGTTATAATACCTAATTATCTTTTAAAAATACTGATAAGCATACATGTCATGAAATTATTGTCACATGTTTAGAAAAGAATCAGTTGAATTATACTATTAATGCTATGTCTACTTTATTAGCTTTGTGCTGCGCCCCTGCCCTGCAAGCGAAGTATTAAGTGACACAATTAACAGTTTAATTGGAAACCTATTGTCCAATTCAGACTTCTGTAAGATATGTTGCAACACTGACTTCACCGAATTTCATGTTGCTAAGTTACTATGAATTCAACTCCTTTCCAAATCAGTTACAAATGTTAATTATTTTATAATGGACGGGAAACACCCTTGTGTATGTATCTTGTAATTCACGGTGTGGAAACGGAAACATTTACTCTAACACATGACACTCAATCCACCTCCTGGTGTATTTGGGGGACGTATCACACCATTCTAAGAAGAAAGGAGAAACATCGCACCTGTGACCCAGCTGTGAAATCTTGTTTCAAACAGTGCTTACAGTTGATTCTAAAAGAGCATTACTTTTTGGAAGGTTTATGCATTGTCTAGTTGTAAGCAAACTGGGTTCCCTGTGCCCCCTTTCAAATCACTATCAAAGCTATAAATTTTGTTCCTTAAAAATGGGATATTTGGTGACCCCTCAGGGTGGCCCTAAGTAATGCTGTGTTCTGTTATGCACAAAATATACAAGCTGAGAAATGGCCCGTATAACTTCTCCACTTCTGCTCAAGAAAGACAGTGATTTTTCCCCCTACCTCACTGGGAGCTAATAGCAGCCATTCAAAGCCAGACTAGGCAAGAAGCCCCCATTTGGAAAACGGGTGTTTGCAGTGATACATCAACTGCTGGTTGATATCATGACTCTCTGCTAGTCCATTTCTGTGTTTGTATGCATGTAAATAGACACACATGATTTTAGATACTGTCAGATTAACTGACTTCAGAAATGAATAGTCTGTATAAGTAAGTGACTGCCAAATTCTTATTACAATGCCAAAACATTTAAAAAATACTCTGCAATTCTGCATCTCTGATAGTTTCTGAATGCAGTTTCTATCACTCACTATGTTCTTATGCCTTAGTAAAAAACAGTTCAGATTTTAAAGGCTCTTAAGTTTTTAAGCTATTGACTTTGCCTACCAGCAGGAGGTATGCATCTGTCTGAAAATGCCTCTCCTTCTGTGGCCCTGAACTGTATGCCTTCAAGTCTTTTTGAAATGAAAATAATAACCATAATAGTGTCTAATAATAACAAGCCAATTATCCCCAACTCAGGGCTGACAAAGGGCAGGCAAGTGATGATCTAGGTTTGTATATCTGCGAGAACAAGAAATACAAGTAAGTAATTTTCTCTTTTCAATATACCTGTAACAGATCTCTGGGGAGACAAAGACTCCAGGGGTGTATTTCTAAAACGTTATCAACTAAATATAGTAAAAATAAAAACCCACAGGATGAAGTAAGGGCAGGTCTAACATAACAACATAATGAAACAGTAAGAATGGGGAAAATCCCTTGCTTTTTCTGACATAGGGGATGCTCTCTGCTTCTGGCCATTGAGGTTTTAGAACAACCAGCTAGTATAACTTCTGTTTCATCAACCATGCATGAAGCACATGTACCATCTATATAATTTTCCGGAAAAAAGTGGATGAATAAAAAATCAACTTGTAAGCAAATGGGAAAATAAATGAAATCTTAAGAAATATTCCCAAATTAAATGTTTGACTTCTACTATTACCGTTGCTTTGAGAGCACTGTGACAGTCTTCTAAACCTTCCCCCTGTATCCAGGGGGAACATATTTCTCATTAACACCCTGATCTAAATCTAGCACTGGTTTTACTGAGGCATACTAGTGGGTCTCAGGGTCAGACAGCACCTTAATAAGGTGCTTCTCAAATCATGTGGGCTACAGGTATTAAATATATGAGACAGAACTGTGGAATGCTTTCATTTCAAAAACAAAACAACAACGACACAAAACTGGCAGGCTTTCTTTTATTGCACTCGAACCTGTGCTAAACACTGGAAAACTACTTTCAGGATAGAAGGATAATTGAACTCTAATTAAACATATATAGTAGACCTGCAGCTCTCCTTTGGTTTAAGAAGTAAGAGTGGGACCATATCAGTTAAGAAAGAAAGAAGTCACGATGAAAACCAAAGCGACTGCACCCCAATTGGAAGCTCTCCGAGTCCAAGCAATCTGAAGGCCTGTCTCTTCCAGGGCTCTTCTGTGTCCGCAAAGATAGATTGCAGACAATAGACTGTCTATAGATTATTGGATATTAAACTAGCCATGCATTCGAATCAGCCCAAATCAGTTTTTGAAGCAAGAATTTCTGAGTTATTCCTAATCGTTACCCCCCTAACCATCAAGATTTTGATCCAGCAGGTTTTGGGAGATACCTAGGATTTTTTTTTACACTAATTCTGATGTGCAGCTAGGTTTCAAACAGTTGTAATTGACGAAATTAAGAAATTAACTAGAATCACCCGGACAACATTTTAAAACACACATCGTGGGGCCTCACCTCTGCTGCTTCTGATTTAAGTAGATTTGGTGGAGAGACCTGAGAATTTGTATTTCTAACATGTTTCTGAGCAACAGTGATGCTACTGGTCTCCGAGAATCACTGAACCAGAGAATAAAAAGAAGAGTGGTGCTAAGTCCTCAAGAAAGAAGCCTAAAGAATGTTTGTTTGCCAGCGGCAGGGCTGTAAGCCCTTTCCAGACTGTTGCTGAACATGTTATCTAGACTGGAATCTTAGATGTTCCCATTGGAGAACTCTTGTGCTTTGAGCAAGAGGCTTTCTTTTCCTAGCAGAAGGCTGATTTTCATGTTTCTTGGTACAATTCCATAATGCTGTAATCAGTGAGTTGGGGTGAAGATACAGCAAGAAGTGTCTGCAAATTGAAGTGTTCATTCACTTATTTTCTTTTGTCTGAGAAGCACGTGTATATAGACATATTTGCAGACTATGAAAATAAAGCATAGTAAAAATTGAGATCATACCTGTAGAAAGACCATTTTAGCAGAAATTGCCTGGCAGCTTTAGGAAAACTGGGTCTTCCTTCATAGGGCTTCAGGGCTTGCATCATCACATTGTCAAGCCACGCAGCCCACTGCTCCAGGGTGCTCTGCTGCTGAAGAGTCATCTTGAAGTCTGTTTCTAGTCTCTGAACCATGTTGTCGTCACACTGGCACACCCAGGAAGCCTGCTCCTGGGGCGACAGCACACAGAAAGCAAAGGAAAAGTTCGGCTCAGCATCTTTTCATTGAATGTCAGCAATCAAACTATATGCATGAATGGGAAATTATAATGAAAGCTTCAAACAACTTAAATGAATTAAGAAAATGAACAACTACTTATCAGTTGTTAAGGAAAATAATTGCCTCTGTGCATGAAAAAGTGATGTGACATAAAAGCATGGCTTGGTTTTTCTACTGGGTTGGCCACAAAGGTCGTTGAGTTTTTTCCGTATAATGGTTCTAGTAGTACTTAGTTGTCTTTAACATCATTCGAAACAATTTTGTTAGACTGTATTGTGACAGCTGTCATATCTGCTTATATTTAAAAAAATAAACATCAAAATTGGTGAATTTTTGTGCAGCCATTTTAAGTACTGGAAGATGGAAGAAAATATGCAAGATTATTGGCATATTATGCTTTATTATTATTATTTTTTAAAGATTTTATTCATTTATTTTTAGATAGAGGGAAAGGGAGACAGAGAGAGAGGGAGAGAAATATCAATGTGTGGTTGCCTCTCACGTAGCCCCTACTGGGGACCTGGCCCGCAACCCAGGCACGTGCCCTGACTGGGAATCGAACCGGTGACCCTTTGGTTTGCAGCCTGCGCTCAATCCACTGAGCTACACCAGCCAGGGCTATGCTTTATTATTTTAAGAAAGGTAAAAATGCAACTGAAACTCAAGGAAAGATTTGTGCTTGGTTCTGTTTTGCTCGTTTTTTCAGGGAACAGACTGACAGCTACCAGAGGAAAGAGGGGGAGGGACGGTGGAAAGAAGGGGAAGTGATTAGTCAAAGAACATGTATGAATGACCCATGAACATGGACAATGGTGTGGGGATGAACTGTGGGGGCGGGGCGGCGGAGAGGGGTGGGCTGAATGGAGAGGGACAAAAGGGGGAAAATTGGGACGACTGTAATAAAATAAACAAGAGTAAAAAAAGAAAAAAAAGATTTGTGCAGTGTATGGACAAGGTGCTGTGACTGACTGAACGTGTCAAAAGTGGTTTGTGAAGTTTCTTGTACTGTTGGCATTTTGGCCAGATAATCCTTGGCTGCGGGGCTGTCTTGTGCACTGGGAGATGTTTAGCAGCACCCCTGCCTCCACCCACCAGAAGCCAATAGCGGGAGAGAGCTGACATACTCAAAATATCCAAATCAATAAAGTTATTGGTGAAAATGAAAAACGTGTCTTTTATTTTACAGAAAAACAAAACAGACTTTTTGGCCAACCTAACATATTAGCTAGTCTGTAGGGAAGACTGAAATACCTGTTTACCGAAGAAAAATAAAAGCCTAGACCTACAGTACACAAGGTAGGTCTTCCGTTCTATTCAGTTTTTATGCTGCCCGCAAAAGTTCTTTTTGTTTTTTTCCAATCAGATAAAACTTTAAAAATCCAATTCATTTGAGAGGATCTAGGGTAAGTCAGATAAATAAACAGACTTGATTGACCAAAAGTAGTCCTTCAGGATTACAACAGAAACAAACACTGAATAGGACCAGGTAGAAGCATATGCCGTATGCATTTTATAAATTGGAAGCAAATCTCAAGGGCTGTCAGGGCCAGACTATGAATGCAAATTAATTTACAGAACTGAAAACAACAATAACAACAACAAAAATACACTTGAAAAAATGTAGATATGCTACCTGCCAAGAAATTCAATTCCTACAGTTTCCCTTCTGGTTCTGATTAGGAAGTTTCATGTTTGGTGATAGCGATGAAAATAGGAATCTTTAAGGTTATTTTTCAGTGGTTGCCATAAGTTTTAAGTTTCCAGTGCTACGTTGTCTTTTAAGATTAAAAAAGACTATACTCTCAAGGTGAGAATATAATCATTTCATAATATAATTTTTAAAAGATTTTATTTATTTATTTAAATAATTTTTAGAGAGAGGGGGAAGGAGGGAGGAAGAGAGGGAGAGAAACATCTATGTGTGGTTGCCTCTCATGTGGCCCCCACTGGGGACCCGGTCTGCAACCCAGGCATGTGCCCTGACTGGGAATCGAACCGGCGACCCTTTGGTTTGCAGCCTGCGCTCAATCCACTGAGCTACACCAGCCAGGGCTCATAATATAATATTTGACTGAGGGTCAGATGACATGGATTTTAATATAGGGTCTGAATCAACTAAACTGACCTCAAGCAACTAATTTAATTTCAATGGCCTCGTTTTCCCTCAACACAAAATGAGAGAAATGAAATCTGACAATAGTTTTTAAGCAGGGCTCATTGTGTCCAGATAATATTTTCAAGATAGGTTTCTGTGGAGGGGTGTCTGTGAAGGTCCTAATTCTACACCTAAAACATTGTGAACATGTGTGTATATTTCTGTAAAGAGCGTCTGTCTATATCTTTTATTCTATCTACTCTCAAAGGACAAGTTCATTCAAATTAACAACTGCAACTGAATAAACCCCTAACCTCTACTCTGTAGTTCCACTATCTCTCCTGATCCTCTAAACTTTACCTATTCAAGAGACACTTCAACAGGGAGGTACTTCAACTACCAAATGCCAAACTTCATTCACTTTACTGCCGCAGCTGATGATGCCATCATAGGGAAATCTATGGTATCTTCTATATTCCCAGCTGATGATACTGTCTACTATCCTTTTTCCTATCTATTCATAAACACTTTCATATTTTACCTCCTAAACACCACTTGTAAACATTTTAAATACATTAAAATGTGACTACAGAAAAATTGAAAATACAAATAATCAAAAGGAACAAAATATTAAGAATATCTAAATGCTAAAGTAAAGAGATGCTACTTACTGCATATACCTTTCAATCTTTTCACATGCAATATGAATATGTATGTATCATATGCAATATAAATATTTAAAATAAAGGAGGATCAGATTATACATTCTACTAGAAATTCTTAGTTTCACTTAACTATATATAATAACTATCTTTCCATTTAGGGAAGTATAGAGATATGTTTAATGTTAATGATTGAATTTGCTTCAGTGTATAAATATAACACTATTTACATAACCAATTCCATACAATTAGACATTTCTGTTCATTCCAAATTTTTATTACTAGGAATAATGCCAGAATTAGCAATCTTGTAACTAGATCTTTGCTTTCTTTTTCATTTCTTTCTGCCTATATGACAGGATAAAATAAGAATAGTTATGATCTTTTAAAATTCACTATGAAATAACTCCCAGAAATTTTACATCAATTTGAGTCCAGCAGAGTACCCACAGAAGAATGGAGGCCTTAAGGAAAGGACAGGGAAGGCTGTTTTGGTCATTTCATTAATATCTAACCATTTTTCTATTGTGGTAGAAAAACACATAAAATTTATCATCTTAACATTTTTAAGTGTACAGTATAGGAGTGTTAACTACATGTCCTTATTGTGCAATAGATCTCTGCATTTTTTAAAAATGAAACTTTATACCCATTATAGGGGATATTGTTTTTGTTTGTGCATGGATAACTGGGTGGAGGAACCAATTGGTATTCTCAAAGAATTTAATTTCATTTCTTACTATAAATGCAAACTCACTATTTCCTTACAAGTTAGCTTTTGCCAAGAAAAATGATAATCTAAAACCAAACTTAGAGAAATAAAGTTACAGGACACTATTCCGGCTTTTCAAGTTTGGCTTTACATTACACCTCACTTTGCTGCTCTCAGACTGAAAACACACTGTCAGCAGCACATACTGTAAATATTCCCGTATAAAAGGTATCCGAGTATTTTAGTTCTATAATGGAAAAAGCTAAGGATGACCATTAAAGATGTTCTTAACTTACAAATAAATTACATTCAAGATGATAGAGTTAGTAGCTTTAAAATCAGATTTTTTTAAAAAAATATAGAAACACAAGTACATACAACAGGTTATTGGGCAAACCCCTCGAAACCCATTTTTGCCCATAATATAGATGAAAAAGTATCCATTCACACCCACAAATATTAGAAAATAAGACTATGCTATCTATTAATGCTATCAATTAAAAAACCAATTATACTGCCACAGAAAAATTATCCTAAATGCATGAAGGAAAGAAGATATAATTAGAGAAGAACGAAGTGGTAAAAAATACGTGGATATCCAGAAAGAAACTTTTTAGTATGTTCAGGCTCCTAGAGTGTGATAATATTGATCCTTACATGTAATTTCACTATTTTAAATTAAAGTTTCCTCATTATAAGACCATCAACCTTATATGTGTCAGTCTCACTGAGGTTAATCTCGCAGGGACGGGCAACTTCCAAACGAACAGGGGATAGGAGAACAGGGTGATAAAGATGGAACACTAGGCAGTAGACTGAGAAAACTAGAGGATCAGAGAATCAGTCAAAAGTGAGAACAGAAAAGGGAAAGAATGAAGGGAGTTAAAGATGGAATATGCTACTCTAAGAAAGATCACTCATTAAAATGAAAAGAGATGTGAGAAGTAAAACGTAGGGGGAAAGAAAGGGTACCACACTGTCTCCACGGTCTTCTGAGGAAAAGCAAGAGGATTTGGAGGGTAGATGTTTAATCGCGTCGTGGGGACCCAGGAAAACCAGGTAGTGGAGAGCAGAGGGAGAGAAAAGGCAGCCTCGACGCTGGGCGGTGGGGAGTGAGTGGTAGAGCAGAGATGCAATCGACCGTTTGCATGCAAAGATGTTGTGAAGGTTGGTGTTTATAACCTGGAAAAATTCCTTTCTGCAAATATTTCATAGGGTTGCAGACATACAAATACACAAATAAAACTAATGTTAACAGAAAATTTAAAATCTCAGCTATTATTAAGAATCATTAATTTATTTTCTGTGACTAAACTCAATCAAACCCGCAACCCTTTGGTTCGCAAGCCAGCACTCAATCCACTGAGCCACACCAGCCAAGGCACTGTTTCATTTTTTTCATGGTCTCTTTTGAAGCACAAAAGTTTTTAACTTTTATGTTTAGTTTATGTATTTTTTCTTTTATTATTATTTCTGTTTTTAGTGAGCAATGGTACTGTTTTATATGGTAACAATTAGCTTTATTACTTTAATATATAAAATGAACTATTAGTTGGGATTCCAAATAATATTCCTAAATTAGCTCTTTTTAAGTGTACTTTAACGTACAAGTGAGTAGTCTGGTAGTAAGTTTCAAATATATTTTTTTTCATTTGGATGATAAAAATAGCCAAACGTACTGCACCTAATTCTTTTCAAATGAACAAATATCAGGCACCTACAGGAAACTCAGAAATAGAGTCATTCTTAGTTCTTTCTAGATGGCGCACTATTACAAACAAGTACTTCCTGTGTGTGACAGTGTGAAGGGCTTACTAAATATATAAACAATAATCTAAGACAAGTGTTATAAAATAGAGAAAGTAAAGGCCAGAGTAGTTAAGTAACTTGCCCAAGATTCCACGGCTAGAAGACGGAAGAATTTAACCTCCTGCTTATCTAACTTCAATGACTGTGATCGTCCTTAGTCCATTCACTATTCAGCAAACCCTGGTGACTTGTGTTTTCTTCTAGTATGATAAACCTTAGCAGATTTTAACCACAAAACAGAGGAGCAGTAAAGTCACAGCTGAGTGAAACTCTCCTCTTTCAGGACATTGTGAATAGAGATATTGCCTGTGTATTGATGAAACTTTGCAAAAAACAAACAAACAAACAAAAAAAAACCGGTGATCCTAACTAAGAAGAAAAACTTAAGCGTCTTCCGGTAAAAGACACGTTTTGAGAGGCAGAGTACCTGGACGTTGGCGAAGTCGACGCGGTTGAGGTCGCTGAGCATCTGGTTGATCTGAGAAGTGTTCTGAAGCACTGCGCGGGCTGCCTGGGCCAGGTGATTGAGCGACGTGTATCTTCGCAGAGTCTGGGCAAAGGCACTTACAGCGGCAACCTGTGAAGAAATCCGATCAAATTGGGACTTTTCCCTCCGGTAAAAGAAACCACTGTCAATGTTCAAATCTTTATTCCCTTGCCAAATTTTGAATGCTTCTCTCTGAAACTTGTTGCGAATTCATTTGGTGAGAGAGCTTACTTGTAAATTATGTCATTTAACTCTCTAAACGAAGTATTATTTTCCCTTTAAGTGGGTTGAGGTCGACTAAAACAAACTCCCACATTCTTCGACATCTGAGTGCAGCATTAATTAAACCAGTTTTACAAGTAACTACTCATCCACAGTAAGAACTGACTCTCTAGGGAAGCCAGAAAAATGTAGATTTTCCTTTTTTTTCTATTCTCTGTAGGAGAGTCAACTATAAACTTAGCAAATAATTTTTTTTCTTTTTACTTGGAAAACCAAAGTATAGAGCCTTACTTTTTTAAATGGATAAAAGTATATATTTTCCAAAGTACTGTCATTCAGACTCACTTACTACCTTTATTTTATAGAAACCTGGGTAATTTTGAGGTGGAAAAAAGTGTCAACAGCCTTTTTAGCTATATATACATATATATATATGTGTGTGTATATATATATGTATATATATATATATATGGTAAACTTATTAGATACAAGCAACAAGAACTCTTTGAGAATGTAAATTTCTATAAAAGAGCTAGTCCGAAAATCTTCATGTGCCCTTAGCCTTCGGAATCTACTTTCCACCCCTCTCCATTCTGCTCCGTGCCAGAGAGATCGGCCTGAACGTAAAATACTACAGTAGCTGCCTTCCTTACACTCTCACCTCCAGGTGCCTTCCAGTGACAGGCGCTGGAAAAAGGCTGGAGGATGGGAATAAAGAGCGGTCAAGTGTTTACTCCCCCACAATTACTGTTTTCTCCCTGTTCTGGCAGAGTCTCCTTTCTGTTTCTAAGACCACATCCTATAGTAAGAAGATGATCTCTTAATGCCACAACTTCCACCTCCTTCCCCTTTAGGCCTAGGGATATTCAGGACTTCTCACTATTGCTAGTCCTGAGGTATTTTAGCATTCCTTTCCTTAACTCTGTTTACACCTTTGGAAATAAAACCTTCTTAAATACTCTTCAATTATTGTAGCCTTTGGATATACCATTTGTTTCCTGCTGCAACCCTGAATGAACTGGGTTCCAGTGAAAGATATCTAGATAATGCCAAAAACTGAAAGTGTAGGTAAACATCTAAGTCTCCTGATCTTATGGGAACTTGTTACATGCACAGCAGATCTAATGAACATTTAAATATATTTATAAGCAGGCATGGCACAGCATTAAATCACTATTGGTACAGAAGAAGCGATTGACTGAATAGTCAGATGGGGAGTGGTAGAATGCACTCACAGGCCAAAGGATGCTCTACTGTCATAGCGAAATGTTTTAGGACTATGTGTATCTTAGGGGAACTTCACATACCCTTCAAACAGAGTCTTACACTTTTCCTCATTTCTGTGGTTTATATTAATCAAGTACATACTATGTGTCGGGCACTGTGTTAAGTGTCTCATCATATTGTTTGTTCAATTCTCATAACCATCCTGCTAGACACATATTATGACTTAAAGAGGAAAAGTAGCTTGCTCAAAGTTACACAGAGACTATATTACAGTGAGGGGATATGGACCCAGGTATTAGGATAACAATGGCCAGTCATAATCTTGTTATTCTATTTCTTCTGTCAGAGTAGACTGTCTTCATTAATTGAGTATTCAGCTGAAAAAATGCTGCTCACCAGTGAGAGAAGAATAGCAGAAGGTGCCTTCCACCAAGGTAAATCAAATGAGATGGCCAATCAATGAGATGGCCAAAATTGCAGCTGGATTACTAACATATCCACTTTGATGACATAGGAAGGGAGTTGCTTTCAACTGTTCGATGTACTATTATAAATATGACTGACTTTGCCAAGTTGGAAAGCATTCCATCATAATCAAATGGCACTTCCTTTATCTGCCCACCTCAATGTGGCACTCCAGAACAGCACTGCCGTGGAGAACTTTCTATAACGATGGAATGCAATACACAGGTATTGCCAAATATGGTACCCACTATCCATATAGTGCTACGGAGCACTTGAAATGTAGTCAGCATGACCAAGGAACTACATTTTAAATTAATTTATTTTTTTTAATTTAAAATTCAAATAGCCACATGTGGCTATCCCTACTGTATTAACAGCACAGTCCTAAAGCAAAAATATAAGCTGGAATATCAGTGAAATGTATCTTCTGTATGTTTAGAAATAGACAGTGTTACTGTAAAACTTTAGTCCATGCAGAAAGAACTGGGAGCTACTTGGGTTTGCAAACAGACTTGTCAGCTACAAGAGCATCGGTCTATCATCTATACCCCCAAATTCAAAGATAATGTATATTACTGGAGTCTGACAGTGGATATAGTCATTGACAAAAACCCATAAATGCAATTTTTGGTATAAAAGTTTAGGCAAGATGAGTTCAATCCTGCCGTGGGGCACGTTTATAGATTAACCTAAAGTGACATGGTCAGTAGGGGGTGAATAGAGACCGGAATTCATATCTCTGGTTAAATAGTCCACATTCCTATGTACACTGATTAACTATGAGATAAATGTTCACTTTAAGAAATATTACTTGATTCACAAAATCATTCTCCAGTATTAAAAAAAATCCTGAAAGTAAAGGAATATTAATTTCTATGAACTTTTCACAGCATAATGAGCATAGCAGGGGACTTAAAATCTAAAACTCATTAAACTGAGAATTATATGAACATTCTAGGCTATTCTTTTTTTTTTTTTTTTTTAAGATTTTATTTTTATTTATTTTTAGAGAGAGGGGAAGGGAGGGAGAGAGGGAGAGAAACAGCAATGTATGGTTGCCTCTCACATGGCCCTCATGGGGACCTGGCCCGCAACCCAGGCATGTGCCCTGACTGGGAATCGAACCGGGACCCTCTAGTTCCCAGCCCGCGCTCAATCCACTGAGCTACACCAGCCAGGGCTTAGGCTATTCTTTTTTATATCTGAAATCAAGCAATCTGAAATATATACTTTATATAAGGTATATAAATACACCACATTTAAAATGCCTCTCTAGTCTTTTGGAAAGGTGTATTATCAAACATCTCTTGTGCAAGTTCTTTTACATGGTTATAAAATACAAATATAAAATCAGTTTTAAAAATTATATATAATAGCAACATTTTAAATAATGTCACTTCATAGGACACATAAAATTCGCAGTCCAGAATAATTTCCTGAACACAAAAGAAAAAGCGAAGACATGCGAGTGTACCTTGGTTTGTATCATTCTCTGTGGAATATTGTTCATGGCATTGGAAAGCCAACCTTCAAGGCTTTTTGCAAAATTTCGAATGGCTTGGGTCAAGGCACCTAAATGTTAAAGAATAAAAGTAGAACGAAAAAGATGCAAAAGAACATTAATCTTTCTGCTAGAATAAGGGAAAACATGCATATATGACATCTGAAATAGCACAAAACTTATATTGTCCTCACTGATGAAACTGTATTTAACATTATTCCTAACCTTGAAAGCATTCAAGAATTATATTCTGGGCTTTTTTTTTCCTTTTAAAGCTATGTTGCTCCCAGATACTTATCATACTTGGTTGGAAAATGAAAATATTCGAACATTTTGCTTATAGCAACATATACCAGTTGTGAATATACTTATGGAATTTTCTATCTCAGACAAAACACTTTTCATTTACAGCTCTGTGCTCAAAGGCTATTTCCCCTGTAAGTTCTTCATCTTGATTTTTCAGGCTCTTAATCTATTTTCTTTTAGTTAAAAAGAGGACAGTGCAAAGCTTCCTCTCTTTTTCTAAGCCTCTATTTACATGAGAACATATCAGTTAGAGTAGTTATTTCTCAATCTTACTGAAAAAAGTAAGGTAACAATTAAAATCACCTAACTTGAAATTTTGAATAACTATTCTCTATTTCACTTGGCAGGTAGAGATAAAAGATAAGTGTGATAAAATTGCTGTCACAGAGACCACTGTTCTTAAGATATTCCTAAAATAGTCCATTCCATATTCTTCACATATCTGTGAAAAAACCTGAAACAGGGATAGGTTCCATGGGAGCAGCTTTCTGTGGTGGCTATGAAACGACCAGAAGCACTTCAATTATCAGGGGTGACTGACTGTTTTATAAGAAGAGGCCTGTTTACTGAGACTGCTGCATAACAGAAGACAGAATTCTCGTGTTCAACAAGTAATTCAGTCAACAGCATTTTACTTCATCTGTGCCCAAGTGTAGGAGCAATTTTAGACGCTTAATAAATCTTTGAGGCATTCACAAAATAAATCTTTGTGGGTTCCCTATAATAAAGGTAGGTATTACTATTGGTACTCTACTACAAAAAACCAGAAGTTACAT
Organism: Micronycteris hirsuta; assembly: GCA_004026765.1. NCBI lineage: Eukaryota > Metazoa > Chordata > Mammalia > Chiroptera > Phyllostomidae > Micronycteris > Micronycteris hirsuta. Next base: position 33,704 of record PVJI01004050.1, read on the forward strand.
TTTTGCCCAAGGCTCCCAAGAATATTAATGTTAATGATGGGATTAAACTTCTTGGTTTTTCTTTCTGTGCTCAATAAACCTGACATGCTTCTCTACTACTTTTGTTAAGCAGAATTAGACAATTTAGTTTGCCTGAGTTACTTGCAAATGATACAAATATTACTAATCCAATAATAAAAACAACTATTTTTTAAGCAATGACTTAATTTAACTGGTCAAATGACAAAAGAGAAATTCAAATGGCTAAATTTTGATTAGGAAAAACACTTGAGAAGTGCAGATTATTAACCATGAGAATCATCTATAGGAAACACTGAGTTGGAAATTTCTTGAGAACTAATCTTTTGAAATTTCCAAAACTTCCTACTTTAGCCAAAAAAGAAAAAAGAAAGAAAAAATATTTTTTTTGCTGCATTATGTACCAGAATCATGGAGGGCAGGCATGAATGGAAATGAAAAAGAGTGAAAAAAAATTAACAACGCTTTTTGAAACTCAGAAAAATTTTTCGCAAGATTCAGTTTGACTATCTGTATTTTGCATTTCCTATAATTAATGTGTAATAGTTAACCTAAAAAAACAAGAACTAGGAAAGGTTACCTAAAAAAAGTTAATGAGTCTTGTGTTATCTAGACAAATTTGATGCTAGAGAGACCACAAATTATAGAGATATGTTTAAAATAAAGAGATATCTACAGATTTAAAAATTTTTCTTTGTTGTACTAAATGAAATTTTGAGCCACCTTTAAGTCTTTAAGTATACTTCATAATTGTACATTTAAGTGTTAATAGTTGAGTTCTTATATAATTCTTTGCACTTAACTTTTTTTCATTTTCAGATAAATATATTTTAGAATATAGTAGCTTCAAGCTGACTTTAAATTAGTGTGAGATGCAGACATTTTTTTGGCTAAAAAAAAGGCATCCCATCTGGACAGTAAATGATAGAGTAAAGAACTAGTAGCCACAAAATAACAATTTTTAAAATAAACTCATGTTTGCTCTCTCTATGGGTTCACGTCAGATCAAACTGTGCACATCAACTTGGACAACTTTTCTCATGAATGGATGTTTGAAATGTAAAATCTATTGCAAAGCTAACTTGTTTCAACCTGCTCATGATTAATATCAAAATGCATACAATAGAAAGCTATCTATCTAAACTGTGTTTTATGCTTTATTTTGCTATATCTTTTTGTAGAATGGGAATTAAATTTCCAAATTGACTTGGCATGTTAATGAGCCTTGTAATTTCAGAAAAACTATGAAACTATATTTATTTGAAAATTCTTGAAGATGAGCTGTCTGCTGAATGTAGAAACAAAGTATCTGACTGAATAAGTGGGTTTTTAAATCTTGATTTACAAAAAATAAATGTCAAATGTATTGTATATTTAAATTGTGGGGATTAAAGTTAACTTAAAATTGAGACATGATTTAAGTTAGAAACTTGAATTTATAAGTTATAGTCTTGTGAGGCTAACATGGAAGCTTAAGATTCCGGAATTAGTTGATGAATATCGGTGTTGCTGAACTGCCTCGATGAAGAAAGTGCTCACTGACATCTCTCCTCGTGTCTCGTGAGAGAAATCAGTAGGAAGGTGCACAGGCTTCTCTGAATCATCTCTAGAGACTGTACTCAGAGCACAGGGAGCACGGTGAAATAGGGAAAAATCAGATTCTGAAACATACATTACTAGAGTATTTATTTACACATCAAAATTTTCATGACAACATCACTTTTAATCAATCCTTAGTCAGGAACATGGTGTAGATAGAGTAGAAAACATTAGCAATTGAAAAAAAATGTGAGACAATGGCAGCTGGACTCTTTAAAACAAATTTCTATACAAATTTATGTGTGTTCATTATATGTAAATGTGTGGTTAAGCATGTATTTTAAAGAGGTGAGGAACATATGAAGTAACATATCTTCTACTGTTTATCATATTTAGAAAAAAGTACATAAAAATAAAAATGTTAGTTTCTTCATGATTTGTTCTATCAAATCCCTATTTAAATATTGTCTGAATAATTTAATACAAATCACTTGTGAATGGTGTACTGAAAGTACATGGTCACCAATTCACAAGCTAAGAGATTGCTTTTACTTTATTAATGCCACGTGAGAGAAGAAATTCTGGCCCCGGTCTTTAAAAGGTCAGGTCACTAGTATGTGCTCATAAAGACGTAAGCAAGAAACCATTCCAAGTGCTCTACACAAGTATCCAGAGTTGCATTTACATCGACACTTGCAGAAAACAGCTTTGTTTGCTTTGTGTAAAAAGCAACCGTAACTTCAAAAAGTAATCTAACGTATTTTTTATATGTAATTCCTATTTGCTTCATGATGGAAATGTGGTGCTTGTATAGTTACACAGATTCTGTCTCTCAGAATGCCAGTTAACCACTGCTGTTAATAAATGGAAACTGCATTTGTAGTTCTTAACAGGAGGTAGGTGACAAAGTAAATGCTTTTACAATACAGAGGAAGTCAACTTCAGTAGAAACCAAGATAAATTCATTTCAAATAAAGTAACCATGAAAAAGGCTGGCCTAGCATTTACAGATTTCAAAAAAATTTTGGCTGCACGAAGGAAACTCTATCCTTGTGTAGAGTAATTTTTACATGATTGACTGACTGGCTTGCGAGTGTTCTTGCTGTCACATCCAGAGGTTAGCTTTTATTTCAAAAAGAAAACTACTAAGGACTGAAAAAACAGATCATCTGTTCCCCTTTTACTACAGTTCTGCTCTAGGCTGCTTTCAGGCAATACCCTGTGTTGCATACTTTCTACGTGGCAAACCTAAATGAGATTAGAATCACTCTAGATCGCAATGTCACTTCCCCAAACTTCCTAGGTGGAATGTATGAGAACAAAAGCATCCGTACTTGTCTGCATTTAACTTACTAGGAATAGGTCTAAGGACGTCGGGGATGAGAATCTCCACCAAAGCCTGGTACATCCCATGGTCACAGTTACACATCCATTTCAGGATAGACTCATGTTTGCACAGAGTTATCAGCTTTGCTTTCGGAAGTCGACTTTCTATTTCACTCAGATTGCTGGTGTGAATAAATGTAGCAAATGAATAGATGGCAAATGAGGATAAAAAAGAAAATGGACTTTAAAAATCGTTTTAGTTTATCAAATATTACTGAGGTTAGAACTATACCACCATTGCACTGGCGTCATACGGCTGGACACACATCACACTCCCCCAGAGCTGCCTGTGCACGTTAATGCTTTCTGATGGTGTGACAGGCAGATAGGATGCCAACTGCGTGGGGATGAAATCGCGCTACCGTGGTCCCCCAGTTCCATAAAACGGGAGCTACAGCACACATGCTGAAACCTCAAGAGAGCAGTTTGTGGTTTACTTCAATCTATTCATTCAATGTTATCAGGTAGGGTTCACAACTGGTATACACATCTCTAATTTATTAGCTGTAACATCTACTCAGCCATGAAAATGAACTGGAAAAGCACATGGATTCTGACCTTGACTCAGTAATGGTAGTGCCGTCAGCTGGAGTAGAGGGAGAATAGCGCCAGAATGTTTGCCATAATTTTTCTATCAGGCTAAACTGAAGATTCACAACAACGTCCAATATTGCCTAAAAAACAGAACGGTCATTGGCATTACCTTACAATATTTCTTATGTGGAGGTGTGAGGAGCGCATAATGTGATGGGACTTAGACAGTAAAGATTCCTGCGGGTTCACAAGTTACCTTGGTAGAACCAGACTACATTGGGCAAATGGAAGTAGGAAAACAAAAGAGACTAGCTAGGAAAAAAAGGTAAAAACAACTCATGAAAGATTAGGCAGGATGACTCTTATCCCCCCCGTAACGGCCTCATATCTCTCACCCTCACTCTCGCCCCCCACCCCCTGCACTGTCTGCTTGCTTCCTTTCCTCTCCGTTTTTTTCGCTTACTTTTCCTCCACGCTTTTACCCACTGCTTTCCTCTGCCTCTGAGGTTGCCGCCACTCTTCCTATTCTCAGACCCCAGGGCACAGAAATAGACTGAGTTCACATCGGTCCTCAGTGGGCTAGGTGTGTCCACTGGACACCGGAGAGGCCAGAAGTGAAGGGTGTGGAGGTGTGGCAGACAGAGTCAGGACTAAGTCAGTCCTGTTTAAGGCTGCCGACCGTGGGCTCCCGAGAGGCTGGGGCAGAAACCACGGTCAGGCGGGCCGTCAGAGGACAGCGCCCGTCTGGGCAGGAAAGAGCACGGCAAGTCGCTCTTGGGGGTCACAGTGTCTCCCACTCCATCCTATCTCCGCACACTCTCTTTAGAGAGCAGTTTTAAGAATATCCCCCTTTGTAATCTTGGGTCTCGGACTGTACTTTCTCCTCTGAGAACCATTATCCAGCTGCATCAAGGACTTATTTTTGAAGATGCTAAAATTTGCCACTTTCATTAACCTTTGATGATCATATATAGTTTTACCCTGCCCTTGCAATTAGTTTGTAAATTCACCTTTAGATAAAAGCAGTCATAAAACCAGAGAATAACTTGTTTGTGCAACAAACATGTGATTCTGTGATTATTTTGAGCATAAAAGACAGAAGTTGTCAGTATATGTTTGATATCCTCAGTATTGAGAACGGGGACAGGCAAAACAGCCCTGTCAAAATTCACAGAAGCTAAGAGACAACAGGGGATAATCAAGAGAGTTAATATCAGGATTTTAGGCAAAAAGGGGAAAATACAACACCATAATTCTGGAGTCTGTGCTGTGTGCGTAGACTGGCCTTATACATAATGCAGAGAATAACTGATGTGTACACAAAAAGCTCTGAGAACAATTCAAATATTAAGCAAAATCTGTTTGAGACATATTCTGGGAACTCATAGAAAAAGTTGCAAGTAGTAATGAAAATGGAGGGAAGGGGGAAATTAATTAACATACTCTTCAATCTTTTATATCAGCAACAATAAAAATGCAAGGGTAAGCCCTGAAAGTAAAGGGCATATAGATGCCCCACCTCCCAGGCAAACACTGAAACCTTCTCAAGAGGCAAATTATTACAGCTGCTTTCTCAAGTGTAGCTTAGGCACAGTCCAAGAGACAGCTACTAATGAAGTAACTATTAATATATAATAATCTTACATACTTACATCTATGAATTACTGTAAGAACACTACGTGTATGTTAAAAGAAAAAATTAGTGTTGCAGCATCTTGTACAGAAAATTACACTTGTTCCTTACCTAACACTCGTGATAGTTATAAAATATTTGTGATAAAAAATTGGGAGAATTTCAAATAACAGAAAAAACAGATATACTAATCTTTCTTTAAAATATAAACTGCAGGAGCCCCAGACGGGTAGCTGAGCTCGTTAGAGTGCTGCCCCAATACGCCAAGGTTGTGGGTTCAGTCTCCAGTCAGGACACATACAAGAATCAACCAGTGAATGCATGAATAAAAACAAATCTCTCTCTCTCTCTCCTCCCCACCCTCACTAAAACCAATAAGTAAAAATTAAAAAAAACATAATCACTAGAAACATGATATAAAATAAAGTAATTCAGTGCATCTTAAGTTTAGTAAATCTTTAAATTAAATAATCTCTAATTCTTTCAAAGAGGACATTCTTCACAACAGCCTCCTGAGGCAGTTTTACACAAAAATAAAACATTTATCATTTGTCCATTCACCCACTTTCAAGTATGTTCATATTGTAACTAGTGATAGTTACAAAATATATTTCAACAATCCACATTCTACAGTCTTAGAGCAAATGACTATTTACAGGACTGGATATGAAACTCATGTACCTATACTTTATAAGGCTGGAAATTTCACAGAAAAAAAAACAGAATTCTTGTTTTTCATATTTGCTCCTAGGTGCCATAAGAGGTGGCACGGATTCTGGTTAACCCTGCAGTAAATGGGGCTCATTCCATGGACTGCCATTTCCCACAAAGACTGACTGTCTTACATGTCTATCTCTCTTCATATAGAGCAATCCTGAGAACTAGAATGTTAATGAAAATTTGTAATCCAAAGAATATTTTCATCTTCTTGGGGGAGTTTTTCACTTAGAATAATCTTACTGTATATTCTTTAGTAATATAAATAATCACATTCCAACTTATATTTTGAATATGAGAAACTTTAAAAACATCCAAATTATATTTGTGTAGACTGGTTTGCTTAAAGCAAGGTTCAGAGAACACAGAGAAATAAGAAATCACTTAGATAATCTTTCTATGAATCTTTACTGAATACCTATATATGAGATACCTATGTAGAAAGAAAGAAATATTTTCTAGATGTGTAAGTATAATCCAGAAATTCTCTAACATTTCGAAAAGTACAGTGGTCAAAGAGAAATGGAATCAAGTGTCTGTCATCATTCCAAATGCTGGGGACAGACGGGCAGGATATGTTGACGAGCACTCTGGCACATGGTTCACTAACAAAGAGGGAGTTCAGCCTTGGTTGTTAATAATCTAGCACCCTTGACAAGCACTCGGATTTATTCAAGCAGTTCTTATTTCTGGAGTGAGGAGAGGTCTGTGAATGCTGTGAGCTGAGATTTCTCATTATATACTGCATTGTCAGCAGTCAGGGGGGCTGACTGTGACATCCAAAGGATTATCTTTTACTTCTAAGTAGATCACAAACAGCCCTGAAATAAAGCTACTTAAATTCTAAACAGACTCCTTTTTCAAAAGGAAAGGCACTTATGAAAACTCGCACTGCAATCCATCACCCCTCAGCCCCAAGTGAGCGGAAGGTGTCTTAACACGCTGGCTTGGAGAGAGTGCGCCCCCTGGAGACCGAAAGGGAGTAGGAGGTAGGGATGGAAAATACCGAAGGAAACCTTAATTAGCATAAAAATAAACAAAATTGAAGCCTCGCTGGTGCCTGGAAAGAACACCTAAAGTGCTTTATCAAACATTTCTAGAAAATATTTTTGATAGAAATACACATTGATGATGTAAAATTCAAAAGGTACAAAGGGTGTATTAAAAAATTAGGGCTCTCTTGATTCTCAGTCACCAGTTTCCTTTACAAAGGCAACCACCATTCATATCTTCGTGTTTTTTCTTCTGGAGAGACGTATATACATGTTCTTTTTCATTCTAATGATAGTATACTATACACACTGTTCTGCATCTTGCTTTTTTCCTTTAAAAAGAAATCCTAGGTCTGGTCCATATTAGTCCATTTAGAGTTGTCTATTCTTTAAATGGCTGCATAATATTCCACTTTACAGACTGCACTATATTTTACTGACTCAGTTCCCTACTGGATATTGAAGTTACAACCAATCTTTTGCATTAAAAACAGTAATGCAACAAGTTCCCTTGTATACTTATCGCTTTACCCATATATAAACATTTTTTAGGAGAAAACCTAGAACTAGAATTTCTGCATCAGAGGATTCATACAGGATAGGCTAAGAAAATGGGCAGTAAAATTTATTCTTTGTATTCCTCACTTCTCCACTCTGAGACAAGAAGAAAAATTAACTTAGTACTCAAAGAAATACGAACTAACTTCATAGGTCCCTGAGGAATAAATATATTTTGTTTTAGCAAGTTGTCTAGCAAAACCTGGCATGTGGCTGTACTATATTTGAAAAGACTTACCTCACAGTGCTCTCGATAAAGACTCTGTAGTGACTTGATATCCTCAAAGGTAGTACCGTCTGGCAGAGAAGAGATTTCAACTTCTCCAAACTCTGGAAGTGCTCGAGATGCATCTGTTACCATGACAACACAAGAGAAAAAAGCTTTGTGGTGGTGCCAATTACAGATTAATGAAGGAAAATTTAAGAAGACTAAAAAGAAAAAACGATGAAAGGTTGGCAGTCCAAAGAGCAAGGATTTTTGATACTAGTCTTTGCAAGCAAAACTTGGCAACATCATTAGCACAAAAGAACAGAGGAAACATACAAATTTTGGAGAAACTACATTTTCACTATGACTATACTAGAAATAACATATCACAGTGTCTCTTAATATACAGCTCCTAAGGGGGAATAAATGGTGATAGAATGAGGCTTGACTTTGGGTGATGAACACACAACACAATATACAGATGATGTACACAGAACTGTACACCTGAAACCTATGTAATTTTATTAACCAATGTCACCCCAATGTGTTCAATGAAATAAATAAATATAAAATAAAAATATATCTTGAGCTGCCAGTATCAATTTTGGTTACTTTTACTATTATGCTATTTAAGTATGTAAAAAAAATAGATCTAGCTTTAAACTCATTACACTCAAACCTCTTACATAATTATAAACCACAAAGCTACAAAACAAATACAAAGAAAACTACAAAAATAACATTAAACTTAAGAACATTAATTTGATGATGGGTGATGCTGCTGTCCTACACATAAATTGCCTCCTGCAACACGAACACGGCACTGACGGCATGGCACAGGGTCTTCTGAGTTTGACAGGCCTATCCCAGCACGTGCTCCTTGGAGGCTGGAGCTCCCAGTGCTCTTCTACATTCAAGTACGCTGCGAAGCCCTCCTCCACACGGAGCACCGGGACATCACTTAGCCTTCCCTCGGGATGAAGGCGCAATTTACACAGTAAGTCTCTCTGTGTTCTTTTCTCATTAGATATGGACAATTAATGCAGCACACTTTGGTGCCTGCCCTAACATAAATTCAAGCACAAATGTGGAAAATAAAGTTGCAGAACAATGTTCCTTCTAGTCTTCTAGGTAATCCAGAATATGCTTTTATTTTTTAAGATTATAATTGAAATAAAAGCATGTAATAAAAATATTCATCTTGAGAGCTCAAAGGGCCACAGAAATATACCTGAGGACTTCAGTTTGGGAAATGTTGCCATGATATTTTCAATTTCTCTGACTGAGAATCCACTTTACTTGTCTTTCTCATGAAGTGCACAAAGACACACACACACACACACACACACACACTCTCTCTCTCTCTGACAGCTTCCACTTGTTTGATCTGTTGTACGGAAACTGTGCATGTTCATCTCCAGAAGGGTTATCAATTAAATTAAAGTGTCATTTTTGCACCTTTGGCTATGACAGGAATATGCAAAATTTTCAAGTTCCACTTCCTAACTCTTTAAATAAAATCTGTAAAATTTTTTTACAAATAGAAAGTACAGTGATCAACTTAAAAGAATTTCTTTTTAAAGGTTTATAATAATTTTTTCTAATCTGAGGCTGTATGCATATATAAGTTTATACATAGAAAATTATTATTTTTGGCACTTAAGTTACTACTGAGAGTGAATACAATACAATTTTGATCACAAAAGCCCAATTAATACAAATTCTGGAAAACTATTTCAAGCAGTGAGCCTTTAATTTATATACACTTAAAAGTCCTACATAACTCAAGAGTTAAAAATAAGCTACAGCGAACATGAGAAAATGTAAATGAACTAGAAATATCATATGATGTGCATAGTTTCAGCACAAAAATGTCTTTTTATGTAATTAACATACAGAATAGAAATGGCACTTGGATAAAACACTACTACTGTTCTTTTGTTTCACAATACTAAAAGCAACTAATATGCATTATACCTTAACGTACCTAAAAACTGCTGATGATGTTGACTTTGGGCAATTACAGTTTGCTCAACAGATGTGCCTGTCTGTTGACCACTTCCTGTGAAACCATCTGCAACCCCATCCACTTTCTGCATAGGCTTGTACCTAAAAATGTTAGATGGGAAAAAACACAAATAAACCAAATTATTCCTTGATTTTTGGTACTACACAAAACTCCCTAGGCATTTGATTTTATCCTATCTCCTTTAATGTCCCATGACAGTTGCAAGATTTTTTTCCTTGACAGTATCATAGAGCTAAAATGAAGAAATTTTCTCAATTGTGAAAAAAAAGGGGGGAGAGGCTAGGAAAAAGACTCATTTTTGAAAATTCAGAAATTTACCTAAGAATGAAAGAGTCAGGAAGTATTTTCTTACACACTAGCAGCAAAAATGTTCATGATTATAGTTTTAATACATGGTTTGAACATAACTTTTAATGGCCAATGGATCAAAGGAAAAACACTTTAAATAATTGGAATTTTAATCTGAATTAAGATCTAGGAGCTAGGGTCTGAGAAATGTTGGTGAATAGCTTTCAATTAACTAGTATCTCTAAATTATGAATCAGCCTACCAACTCTATCTACCATATTGCTTTCACATCTCCTAAAACCTCCCATGCATCCCAACACATGCATCCCCCTTGACTCCTCTCCACATTTGCAAACAGAAAGCCCTGAGCATCAGCTTGCAGTGAAATACACACAAGAACCCACCTATAAATCGAGTTTACCAAATTAAAAAATAATCAAAGTCACCTATAGTTATGTATTTATCTTTAGGTCCTAGTCATCCCAACCCACGGACTTTCCACACTGCTAAGAAGGAGAAAATGTATTTAGCAGCATGGATAATAAGGAAAGTCTCCTTGGTAGAGAAGCATACCACACAAAAACAAACAGATACAAACAAAAAACTGGGCAACCCTCCTAGGATAAACAACTACAAAGTAAGAAATAAGCAGTAACTATAATTTTTCCTCTTTCTCAGATTTTTCTTTTTTTAAGATTTATTTTCATTGTATAAATTTAGAAAAACTATGAAAAAATTAAAATCAATAATAAGCTTATATCCTAGAGACACCATCATTCACTTTATGATGTTTATTCTTCCATTCTTCTTTACCCTATTTTTAATTATACTTATAAACAAAACCACCCTCATATTCTCACCACCCAGACACTTGCCTCTTACGTTAATATCAAAAGGCAACCGGATCATTAACATGAATTGCTATGAATAACAATGTCCCTAATACATGAACAGGATATACTTAAAAATGCCTGCGCCCTGATAACAGGTATAGAATCACTGTACAAACTAATGTTCTGGTTGCCTTAAGGAGTCATTCAATCTTAAATGCTATTCATTACAACTTAGGTAAACGAAATTTCAAAGAAAAATTGCAAAGTCACTTATAATGACATTTACATTTATTTCTTACATGCCAGTATCTCATGAAAAACTATGAAAAGCAAAAATAAAGCCAGAAGATTAACAGGATAAAAAAGGGTACAGCATACATCATTCTTGCTATCACGTCAGTGATGACCCCCCATCACAGGATGGTGGCTGCTACTTTCTAAGGACATACAAGAACTCAAGATGTTTTCTTTTCCTTAATGGATAAACCATCTGAAAGCACCTTTCCACTGGGTCATACCAAGAGATGGCAGAAGGGTTAGTGTCACGATGTTCTAGAAATACTCTTTATGAAAAATTGAATTTTTATCATTTTTTCCCTTAACAAGTTATTTTACCAAGGCAAAAAAAAATGTTGTAAGGCAAGTACTTTGAGTTTTTAAGTGAAGAAATTACTAACCATTCTGCCACAGAAAATTTGAATAATTTTATATTTGTTTAGTAAAGTTTCTTCTCATTGATCCATTCTAAGTTTCATTTGATTTTAGCCTCCCTTTTTCAGCTATGAAATTTTATATCACTAATAAAATAAGCTAAAATTGTTTAACCATGTTTCTTCATTTAAGTTGATGAAGTATGGCATTCATAGAGTTAATAAACAAAAATGGTAAGAGGAATTTGAATTATTTACCCTGGAGAAGAGAAAATGGAAATATTTCATATAGAATTCAATTATATTAATTTCTGATATAGGATTAGACAGTAATTATGAGACTTGGCCAATCTATGCTTTAGAAAATTTCCTTTGTCCTTCACGGCATCTAGTATACTATGGATGCTTAATGGGCACAGCAGATCTCAAGGACAAGGGGAATTTCACCTAAAAGCAAGTGAGCTTCTTCTCTCAGACCGTGCATTTTCAGAGGACGGATGCTACGTCACAACCCGCTGCACACAGCGCGCAGCAAGCCCGCAGCCTGTAAGCAAAACCATCTGCTTCCTTAGAAAGATTTAGACAGTGGATATTCTTAAGGGAAAGAGATATTCTATTTAACAAGCACTCAAAATCATAATACATTATAATTAATGTATGATTTAATAATAATGATATTGAGTGGGGAGCACCGATTATAGGTACACTATATCATTACACAAGAGACGGAAAATGCATCAATATTAGTTTGTAGGAAAAAAAGAAAATTAGTTGGTAAACTCTGGAGAAACGGTGCAGGTGAGTACTTAAAACACAAATATTATATAAAAGAGGTAATGAAAATACAACTGAGAACTGGATGTTTTCATTCTAACCATAAATTTTAGGGTAGAAAGGTAAATAGTGGATTAAATGGAGTAGGCAAAGATGAACTCTGTGCATCCATTCTTGGTTGCCATGTCAACAGCCCCTTTATAAGCTAGAACTTTATGTTGTACCTCCTCAGAGAAAGGTGTGGAGGCAAGTTTGGGAGGGGTCTGTGCCATTAAGGATTACATCATTAAGGGCAGGAATATGGCTCATGTACAAGAACGGTATTAATGAAAGCTGAATATGAGAGAGCTTCCAGGTAGTGCTGACTTTTGCTTTTTCCTGCTGTTTTAAAAACTAAATCACGTGGTAGCACAGTGTATTGTCTGGCACTGCACTGGTACTTACGAGGAATCCTCTGAAATCACAAACATTGGACTAAGGAAAACCAGATGTTCATTTTCTGGATGCTCTAGGAAAAACATCCTATCCTTGCCATCACCTCAGAGGGTTAGGTCTTCCCGGAGTAGTTTAACAGGAAGTCAAGATTTAGGAACATTACAAATAGGCCCAACAAATATCTGTGGTAACTGATTCTGCTTGAAACTAACTGCATGTCAGTATCTGGGTAGCTTTAAAAAATTTCAAATGCTAGACTCACCCTAGATATACTTAACAAAATCTTTGAGACTGGAGCTTAGAAATCGATTATGTAACAAGTTCTAAGATGTTACTCCAGGAGCCTGCACAGCACTTGTCCACAGGAGCCTCCTGCACCGACACAAACTCCTTCATCCCGCTGCTGTGGGAGGGCATCCCTGACATTCGAGCAAGTCATCTTTATTAAAATGTCACCAATTTTCTTTTTCTCAGTGAATTACATTTGGAACGTAAGTACATATCTCAGAATGTATAACAGATGAGTTAATGAATGCTCAGAATAACGTATTTTATTTTATCATACTATTAATTGATCTTAACATATAAAAAACCAATGTAACCAACATTTATTGAGTACTTACTATAGGCAAAGCAGTTAGGGACATGGATTTGAAAAGGCTGTGTAGGAATAAAATTTTTCCAGCATGGTTTTTAATATTCTATTGACTTACGTGACAATCTTACATTCTCTTAACTCTAGTTGATTGCAACTCGCATCTCAGCATTTTCCCATTTCCTGCCTCTCTACCCTCTTCACAAAATAATTACTATTTAAATAGTAAACTGTAAAAACCAGAGTTACTTTCAACTGGAAAAATTCTTTGTTGAATCCTCTAAAAAAGCAAAGTCTTTAGTAATTCTTTAAACAACTCAACTCCCTCCCTTTTCCCCCATTTACTTTGCGAATGCGTTATTTTTAAATTGGGCTTCCTTACAGCAGATCCTTAGTGCTCCTGAGCTGTGCATGCTCCGAGAAAGACCTGGGCTGCATCTAATGAAGAAATAGCTCCTGGTTTCAAAATTAGTAAGAGGCAAATGATAATTTTAACAGCTTGCAACTCCATGGGTAATCAGAACTGAAGTTGTTAATGATTAAGAAATCAAAGAAACTCTAATGCTTTAATAGCTGAGTGTATGCATGAAACCTGTCACTACTGCAGAAAACTTGGAAAATTATTAGGAATCTTCCCCCAAGGGTTAGTCACAGCTGATATTTAGAACTTGGACAGCTGTAACTCTACTGTAAAATAGTATCTAATTCTGTCAATCTCACACGTAAGGACCCTGAAGGAGTCTGATGGAAGCCAAAGAATGGTATACATTTACCATCACATTCAACTAACGGTAGCAGGAGGAAGGATTTTCAACAGACTAAATGAAACATTTGGAAAAGTTCCTTGGCAGTAAGTAAAAAATGTACACGCAAAATCTGAATTGTATAGTCAAAGAGTCATTATTATGTGTATAACTCTAGAAAGTATACAATCATTTAGTGTGCAGAACAAACCTCTATGTTGAGTTCATTATCAGAGAAAGAGGCTAAAATTTTCTTGGAATGTTGAGATTCACTTTGGAAAAATTGGACCAGAAAATCTTTCTGTGACTTGAGGTCTGAAGTGAACCAAATTAAATAAACATGAACAGATCAGAGAAATCAGTGAATGTTAAGAGTACTGTTTTTTCAGAATAGTAACTGACTTCTTGACGTCACACTGAATGTCTGTTTCTAAATGACTTCTAACATCAACCCTGTTGGTTAATGATAGTTATTCCATCTCCTCAATTCTTATTGGGAGCCCTTAGAGTGTTTGTCTCTTCATTAGTTCTACATCTATAATTGGGCAAGGAAAGGAGAAAAAAATTAAATTCAAATGGGGCGGTTATATTAACTGCAGCTATAGTAGAAAACTTAGGAGAGGTAGGGAAAAGATAAGGTTGAAGCTACTGGCTAAATTAAAGCTGCAGATCATTCAATCATTTGACACCAGCAATGTGCTCAGTGCTCTTCGAGGTGCTGAATGCGCAACGTTGAAAGAGGTAGACAGGATTCCCTTATTGCATGAATTTCTTCACTGACTCCTCTTAGCGTGGGTAATTTAGGGTCAACTGTATAGAAATGATATTGTCTTGTTACAAATATGCATGGTGCTTTACTGATAGTTCTTTTATCTATAGCTAAACTGTTAAACTGATTCGGGAGGCATGCCCCCCCCCCCCGTTTATTTGGAGAATAACCACCTGACTCCACCTGATGCCAAAACAGCAACAAAAACAAAAAAAGGTATCTGAGGCTCTATCTAGGAAAAAATAAACTAGTAAGGTTCTTGCATATAGCAAAATTAAATGGGGATCAATTCCCTTATCAGTACATAACAATGTAATTGCCGAAAGAGATCATGCGCATTAAGTGCTTATTGGAGAACATTTTAAATGTTCAATAAATGCTCATCAGAAGGGTAAGTGATAACTGTTAGTATTATCAAAGCTTACATTAATTACTATAGTTAATAATCACTGAATTGTGATTGTCCTATCTTCGTTGGAAACTATCTTCACATCGGGGACTGCTGCAGTGCCACAGTGAACATTAAATACCTAAGAGCCAACATGCCTTATTTGCCTCCAAAAGCCAAATGCACAGGCACTGACCATCTTGCCACTAAAGACTCCTGCCACCCTCGGCTGCCTCGGAGCAACTCACCAACACTAGGCGCTTAGCTCGGAAGTGACTCCAGGGAATGCACAGGCCATGAAAGGAATGCTAAACTATCAACATCAATCGAAGTTGAAAACCACTGGCCTAGAGGTATAAAGAAATGAAAGCCATGCTTGCCCAATTGCCGGGCTTCACTCTTACCTAAAACAGCCTTATTCCTAAAGAAATATTTTTCTCTAGTGCACAAGTATTATAATGATAATAATTATTACTTATCTAACACTTGAAAGCTTTACATACTTTTTTCCCACTTGAACTTCAAAATAATCTGTGAGGTAGTTTATTATTAATTTCCAATTAGCAGATGAAGAAACTGAGGTTCAATGAAGTCCAGTCACACACTCTGCAGAAGTGCCAAAACAACCTGTACTCCAATCCATGCTTCCCAATTGTAAATAGAGTTCTTTCACTTGTCTATGAAACCTGTATTAAGAAAGGCCTTCTAATAACCAAGGTTCTAGTCCTCCCTCCCTCCTAGCAACATGCATGCTTTCACAGCTGTCTACAGCCGAAGCAAAAGTAGCCTTGTTGTACCATCTTTCCAACTGGCCTCTATTTCCCTCCCCTCAGTGCCACAAAGGTTCCATTTTTCACAGAATCCAATTCCTGTGAAGAGCCCATTTAAAGAGGCAAGAAGTGGCACACTTCTTCACTTATTTAGAACATACTGAAGTGTGACTTTTTACTTTATCTCATAAGCAAAAATGTTATTACTGTGTTCATTTCTGTTTGGGCTAGCTTACCTTTTTAAGGGTGGGATTCTTATAAGAATAAAGACCAGAGGACTGGGGACTAGTCCTGATTGCTCTATGATCTTGGATAAGTATCTACCCTTCACAGACACCAGTTTTCTCCTCAAGAGGATGAGCTGGATTAGGTGATCTCTTCCTTCCAGCTCTAACATTCTACAGTTCTGTGGTATCCCTTTTAGATGTGATGGGCATGTTCGGTACACAACTGGTGGTTGTTAAGTATTTGTTGAAGGAATGGTAAATGCAATTTAACTTTGAGAATGGCTGCTGGGATGGAACACAGCCCAGCACACTGCCAAAAGCACTCGGCTCCATTCCACTGCCTTTGCCACTGGGACTTGGAAGAACACCTAAAATGTGTGTGTCAACAGCTTCTCTGTGCTTCTTTTAAATATTAAAAATTAACTGCACCAAATATTTTAAATTAGTTTGTAAATCTGAAAATTACTGATTTCCATTCTGCTCTATAATAACCAAATTTATTTATTCTCTAAATTATGGTTAACAAGTTAGTTCATGAGTGAATTTCCTTGAAAACTGAAGATTACCACATGTAAGTGTGTACGTTATTTTCCTATGAGATACTTTCAACAGAAGATATTTTTTTTTTAAATTTTTTTTTAAAGATTTTATTTATTTATTTTCAGATAGAGGAGAAGGGAGGGAGAAAGAACAATGTATGGTTGCCTCTCACATGGCTCTCGCCGGGAACCCGGCCCACAACCCAGGCATGTGCCCCAACCGGGAATTGAACCGGGACCCTCTGGTTCCCAGCCCGCGCTCAATCCACTGAGCTACACCAGCTGGGCTCAACAGAAGATATTTAAAAATCACCTATTATACATTCTTCTGCTTCCTTAACCAGAGTACTGGACCTCTTCTCGATTACCTATAATTCTATCAATTAGCAAACAGTTATCAAACTGTTAGACTCGATTCTAGTCACTAGAGTGATACTCGAAAGGGCCTCGGGGAGCACCTGCAGCTACTTCTCCCTCTGTTGAATGTGCACGGACTGCTGTGTTGAATAACCCAAAGCAAATAAAAGACCTTTGTCTACTTATATTTCCTCTTGCCAGCTGTTCCACCTAATGATCTCCTGTGAATCAAGTGTGCTCTAATCTGCATCTGTATTTTAGGTAAATGGCTTGAGGATGGCTTCATCTTTTCAATTAAGATAAACTACAGGCTTTATGACATCTGTTTTTCAATCAGAAGCTGCTTCCATTTATTTCCAGACCCATGGCTATGTTCCATATAGTGGTGTTGCTGCAAATCTGATTTGTAGATAGTGAAAATTTCCTCTAATGTCCTATCAAATCTTCAAGTGGGATACCACCTGTAAAGGAGACCTAACAAATACAAAGCTATACAAAACAATAATCACTATTACTGCTACAAGTACTATGATTCCAAACAAACAGAAAATGTACAAATTGAGATTTAAAACTTCTTTTATTTGATGAAATAATCATCGCATATACTCGAATTGTTACTATAAGAATATGTGAAACATGTAAATTTATACTATGTAAGATGTGCACATATAGATGAATATAATAATCCTCAAGGCATTAAACAATTTGAATATTCTAAAATATTAAATAATAGTACCACTTCAAAAATATTTTAAACCTTTCACGTGTCATTTTTAACAAGAGAATGTCAATCTCTTCTTGTGTGAATTTTAATATATCCAATGGAATCATCGAGCTTTGGAATCATCTTATAAGCCACAACACAAATGATATAGCTCTTTTTCCATTGTTTTCAACAAATATTCTTATGCCTTACACAGAGAATTAGGAAAAAAACTCTTCCTCTCCTATCCAAGTGTTTCTGCACAATGGGTAATTTTGGCTTCATGTCAGGCCTGTTGATGTTGCCAGCTGATGGAGTCCTTCAGAGACAACAGAAGCCTCCCTCTGTCCTGCCAATGCCAGTCAGGATCCCTGAGGCTGGTAACACTAACACTGCGACCAGGTAGCAAGACGCCATTTCCACAGCACTGTCTATAATCCAAAACTTCTTTTTTAAAGATTTTATTTATTTATTTTTAGACAGAAGGGAAGGTAGGGAGAGAGGGAGAGAAACATCAATGTGTGGTTGCCTCTCACGTGGCCCCCACTGGGGACCTGGCCTGCAACCCAGGCATGTGCCCTGACTGGGGATCGAACCAGCAACCCTTTGGTTCGCAGCCCGCGATCAATCCACTGAGCTACACCAGCTAGGGCTAATCCAAAACTTTTGTAATTAAAAAAAATCAAAGAAAATTTCAGTGCTTCTTTGGTTCTCTAACATTCTTATTTCATGAGAAAGCAAACACTAACTAAAGTTGGAACAATTAATATTACTGAAAATTTTATACCACTTCTTAAATGCCTCTATACTACATCTAATTCTAAAAGCATTTACTAATATACTGAGATTGCAGGGTTTTCATGGCTTGTTAACCTTCATAGCTCTGGAACCTTTTAATTAGGAGACCTTTGTTAAGTCTTAGATCTTGCTTACCTAACCCAGGTTTTTTAAATAAAGAATGTCTCTTGAAGGCTTCCATTTCCATGAAAACTTCCTAGGTAGGATTCTTTGCAGTTATATCACAGGAAGAAGTAGGCTTCAGCTGTCTTAGGTAAAATTCACCAAGTTTTTTCACATTTAAGTTTGAGTATGTGTTATTCTTTTAATCAAATTTCTTTTCTTGCTCTCATCATCACCTCCACTGTGTAGTGCTGAGATCTCATAAAGTAAAAGCTATAAATGTTTCCCTGACAGGTAAAAAATAATCATAACCCAAGACAATAACAGTTTATTACAACTCACAAACTTTATCTTCAAACATATTAGGGGCTGTTCTATTTTTTTCAGAGCCCTTCTTACTATCTTCCACAAACTATATCTAAAAAAATAGGGATCAACAATTTAAAAAATAAGGTTGTGAATCTCTGAATTAAAAATCAAAAACCCTTGAGATACCTTCACATAATTATCCAATCTTGTTCTGACTCTTCAGCTGGGGACACTTGCACTAGAAACTATGACTGTGTTAAAGCCATTTAACATGCGTTTTTACCTTTCGTCTCTTCCCGTTAAATACGTCTTACCCCAAATCAAAAAGTCATCTCTCTAAAAAAAGAAATCGGAAAGTTTCATTGTTTTGCTTCAAAGCCTTGCACAGCTTCAAAGCTATGTTCTGCACAAAAAACAACTTCATATAAAACTAAGTCCTTTCATCTATGATCCAAACTACTTTTTAAATCTCATCTGCCACTAAACTACTCAACCTTCTCAATTCTTCTACTGCAATGCCAACCTCACCGAATCAGAGCATTTACTGAGGACGTCTTGAACTTTTCACTCCTCTATACTTTTGTCCACATTATTCCCTCTGCCTGAATGTTCCTCTCTCTCTGATCCCTCAAGTCCCTACTCAAATAGCAATTCCTCTATGAAATTTCCCAATCCTCCCAGAATTTGATAAAAATTCCTCTCTATTCCAATAGGTCCTTGACCAAAGCTTTATTTTAGTACTTCCCAAACTGTAGTATTTAAAACAAACAAAAAACAACAACAAGCCATGTACCTCCTGTTCTAATTAACTATATAACAGCTCGGCTATATAACAGCATCATGGGTTTGTGTAAATAATTTGATTTCTCTGGGACTTCACTCAAAAATAGCACTATTAGGACTTTGTCACAAGGCTGTGGGGCCGGACTAGACTGTGGTGTTTTTCAGTTCCACGACCCATGAGTCCTTCCTTGCATCCATCCATCCATCCATCCATCCATCCATGAATGCCTGAAACCTTTTACAGCTCTAACATCTACCATTCACATCTATGAAGGCTGGATTCCAAGAAAGTGTAAGAAATCCCAAACATTCTGCGAGAATATATATTGTGTCAAGAAGAATGACTTGAGGGATGTGCAAAACAGCAGTTAAAAAGCTCATAAATACTGGCACACATTTCTCCAGCTGGTGTTTGCTTGGGTGTACTCTTTATGCTTTGTATTTAGTTTCCCTCTCTGAATAGCTTGGGGTGTCACATTTAACTTAAAAGGGACTAAACAGGCTGCCTGATAAGTAAGTTGAAAAGAACTGGAAAATAGACAGGATGAATACAATTCTAAATCATATTTGAGAACTGTCTGTAGTGAAAACATGCCAACAACTTCAGTGTTTGTTCTATTTGTTCAGAAAAAAAAAAGGAGACCGAACATTTAAAGAAATGCATAGCTTTGACATGTCAGTGATAACTCCAGAGTCTACCTTTGTTTCTGCTGCATGGGCTGCTGCCTCATAGCCATATACTGCATGTCTTCCTGCAGACGATTGAGAGGGGAGTCTGGCTTGACACGAATCCCATAGTAATGGTACTTGGAGTTTCCTCTTCATAAAAGAACAACAAACATTAGAGACACAAAACGTCAGTCAAACCAATATTAATCATATAGGATGTCCATATAACTTCACATTTGGGAAAATATAAAAAAGCTGCTTATGTTTTCTATTTGTGATGTGTTCTGCATACTTATATATTTTGATGGTGGCTACATTTGAGGAATCAAAATAAGATTCTGAATCTATCAGCTCGACACCCTAAAAAAAACTTTCCTTATAAACTTTCTCTTAAATATTGTCAAACAGTCCATTTATTCCACTTAAGTTACATTTTACTTTCAAATTTATGTTCTGAATTTAATTTGGAAGGAGTAATAGAAAAAAATTCTGGCCAACAAAAATTAATTAACAGGGTAAAGGGTTGTACACTAAAGAAGAATTTATAATAAAGAGGTTATACAGAACCAACAGAAAAAAAATCTTAATTCTACCTTTCTTAGGTAAGTTCTACATTTTTCAAGTTCTATTACTGCTGGGATGATGAAGATAACTTCACTGATGCAAGATGTTGTGATGAAGTCTATTATATTTAATATTTTGAAACCTAAAAAGAAGCATGCATTTACTCATTTTGAAACATATTTTATTCATCTCTGTTTTTATGGATTCATATTACTTTTGCAGGCTGAATAAGATGCATCACAACAGACATGAGGAAATTTCTCTGTGAAAATGGCAAATTTCCACCTGGAATAAAAACATCAGAATTTTCCCTTGTTCAGGAGAAATACCGTGTTTGTTATTAGAAATGACAAAGTTTAGCTCCGAATGAAATTCAAAATTCTTGCAAAAATAACATTTTAAATATGTAAATCTTTGCAAAGAAAAAATATTTTTTCGTAAGCCTATATATAGCAAGATACTTGAACTCTTCAATTTTTTCTTTCATTTACAAAAAGAAATGCAAGGGAAGTACAGACTAAGTATTTTACATAAAAATAGAACATAATATACAATTGGTGAATTATAGAATTGTATACCCAAAATCTATGGTGTATAATTTTATTAACCAATGTCACGCAAATAAATTCAATAAAAAATAAAATAGGAAAATAAATAAATAAAATTTGTGGGATAATTTCAATACAAAATATACATGACAATATTATTGAATTATAGTTAATTTTCTTGGGTTCAAAATGAAGATGATAAAAAAAATGGAACAGAACTTTATTTCCAAGATCAAAGAACATATATTAGATGAGCCCTAAAAATTTGAAAAGTCATTACAATTTTATTATATATGCAATATTGCTAGTTTTAAACAAATGTAGGGCATCTGAATACCTACATAGTTTCAGCAAAATAAACCAGTATGAAAACCTAATGCTTCTAAAGAGAGGCCTGCCATTTGCAGAGATTAGATCTTGTTTCCAAAATCTACTAGAAAAGAGAATAAAAAACAAAACTGAAAAATACTACAAACCCAATCAGTAGTGTTCTCTTGTACAAAGTGGAGAATAATAGGGAGTCGTGATGGGGTAGGAAGCAGAAGACATTAACCAGGGAACACAGCCAATGACAGGACCACAGAGTGAAATGATGTCTCTCTCTTGAGACCACAAGACAAATGAAGTGTCTACTTTCTTTTCAGTTTCTTACAAATCAACATTTGTTTGGATGGGGGCAGGGGAAGTGGTTCTTTCTATTCTGTGGATGATGGGGAAGGTCAGTATGGCCCATGGTCTTGGCTTAAACTTAATTTGGAAATGCAATGTACAAAAGGTAGTTTTTCATTTGCCTTTGTTTACAAACATGGTGATTTCATTTACTTTATAGTTAGTTCCAAAATTTGAGAAAAGGTCTGGTTTTGGTTTGAATGAATTCACCAGTTAGTTTTATTAATGGATAAATACAAATTCTGCATATAGTTTGCTTTAAAAAAAAAAGTATCTGAGTTAAATCGTCTCATGATTTATACTGATTCACTTTCTGTTCCCTGTGTTAAAGGTAGAAAGTGGATGTTAATCCAGTTTCCATGGTAGAAAGACTCAGCACTTTGACCCCTACCATTGTCAGTTTTTCTACATGAGAGTTCTGCTATCCTCATAACACAGCATTTGTTTAAACTTTCCCCAAAGGCTTTATTTTCTCCTTATTCTTCTCGGCTGTGCTTTCCATCCTAATTACAAATACTACATAACAATTTTAAAAGGAACAGAAGACATATTGTTACATAGTGGGGGGTGGGGGTGGGGAGAACACCAGAAAATAAATGCCGTAGTATCGCAATATGTACTTACAGAGTATGGATTCTACTCATTCACAAACCCAAACAACCCTAATTTTGTCACTTTCTATTTTAAAGATGTGTTTCAAGGTTTGAATGGAGCCTCAAAATAGGACCCATTGAAATCCCTTTCAGTAACAAAAGAAGCACAACAATACAGCTATTAGAATGTTGAATAAAGCCCAGAGTTTCAAAATTGTAGGCACAGGATGTGTAACTACTGGGCCATCAGCTAGGAGAGAGTAGGTTAGGTTCCAAACCGTGACGTTTGTGGTTCTGGGAGGGAAATACTTAAGAAACAAAAAGCTTGTTTTTCCCCCAGGGGACTGAAAACCAAGTAGAAGAAAATACACTTAGGAGAAAAATAAACTTCCAGCAATCCGAAAGCTGTATAATCACTTGAAATGCAACAGAAAGAAATAATTCTCTGAATACATACAGACCTTATAAATTCCATAAAATTGACACACTCACTCCTCTTTTCAGTATAAATTTATGAGGTCAATTACTTAGAATAAAATGAAGCTATGACTTGTAACTAATTACAGGTAGATCATCTAATGTTCCAGGGCACTATCTTTATTTTTATATTGCTTAATATGGGTTTCTGTAAGATTTAGGAAATAAAAGCTACTGAAAATGCGTGCTAAGATAATTTGTAAAAATTATAGGAAAGTAAAACTGATCAGATATTTTTAAAAAAGAAACAGAGAAAGTAAGAGTCTTCTTTACTGGCTTCCATGCAATAAAACTACACTATATTTTTTCTTCCATACATGTATGGTTTCACATTCAAGAATTTAAAAAGGCTAAAGAGAGTAAATAGGGCCATCTCATTATTGAGGGCTTCAAACAGCCATATTTTTCAAGTTCACCAAACGATTCTTAATTGGTCTGCAGAAATGAAATGAAAAAAAAAAAAAAACAAAAACCCTCAGCTTTAATCTCTTACTCCATTCAAATACAAGAGTTATGTATAGACATTCCAATATAATTTTTTCAAGAGATACACAGTTTTCCACTTACTATGTTACTTTACTCATCATCTTTAGTATGGTTATTTTCAAAAAGAGAAGACAGTGATATATACTAATTTTTAAAGCATCCTAAGTGATATATACTAATTTTTAAAGCATCCTGATATATACTAATTTTTAAAGCATCCTTTAAATCTTGCATTAACAGGTTTGTCTGCTACTTCCTACGTGCTTTGAGAACCAGTTCTCAAAGCTTTGCTCAGTTGATGTTTAAGATCGTGCATCAGCCTGACTCGGTAGTAGTTACTGAGAACTGGGCTTTACTTTTCCTGGGGTGGGGGTGGGGGGGATTGTAAACTGAGATAATTCTGTGTTTCTTCTTTATATGTTACCTTTAATCAAGTGCTTTTGCTCAAACAATATACTGAACTGCTATAGTTTGAGAAAGATTAATTTATGAACTTATTTTTCAATACTAACCTAGTTCCCAATCTCCTGGTTCGTAGACCCATAAAAATTGACCTTATTAGTTTTCCAAAAGAAGCAGCATTGACTGGGTCCAGTTTGTGTTCCTGACAGTGTCGTAGGTAGTGGTTGTAGAGAGTGCTTCTGGGAAGGCTCACTCCTTCTGCTGTCTCGTAATTGTCCAACAGCCACTGGAGCTAGTATAAATAAGACAGAGTAAACACAGGAAACCATGCAATTTACAGGAATGAAAAATACAGTATCTGCAAGTGCAGTATACAGAAATGCTTAGATCTCCGTCAAGCCTTGTAAGAGGGTAAGCTGTTATAATGCAGAGGCCGATGTAAACTGACTTTAAAAACTCTCGGAAACGTAAATGGTTGTGCATCCCTTATGATCTCAGACCATCTCCATTCCTGCAAATACTCAAACACATGTAGAGGCAAAATAATTTTCCCCGTATCGGTTGCTATCTTGGAGACAAACACCTCTTCGGGGAATTCAAATATTCCCATTAACTGGTCACAAAAAGAATTTATAACTGTTACAGTACAAAATGTGTTACCAAACCTAGCAGCGTGACACACAGTATGTCTTTAGTGTTGGCTCCTTATACCACATCAACAGCAGGCTTCCTTGTGTGAGTTTTTATATTAAAGTTCTATTCATTTTTTATAAATTCTAATTCACTTACACAAAATGATACAATAATAGTATTAACTACTGGGAGAGAATTGTGCAAGCAGAAAGAAAAAAGAGTCAGTCATTTCTTCCCCAGAAGGAAAGAAACACACTACATTTCAGTTTAAGAAATATGCAATGAAAAGGAATCATTTATTACAATCATTTGAATTTTTCTACCTCAAAACTACATTTTTTTCATACCTTTGGAAGACACACTACAATTGCAGTTGGTAAAGCAATATTTTCTCAGTCTATAGTTTGCATTGTAAAGCTCTATGCTATCCCTGTGTGTATTTTTACAAAATAACCTTTAAAGTATAGAATGAGCAAGAAATGTTTAGAAAATCCAACAGAGGTATACATTATTGAGTTTTAATATTAGCAAAACTAAAATATTAATTTGTTCATTTATTTATTTACAAAAGAACTAACATAGATTTAAATGACTTTCTTAACATTGCATGTGATCCCAGTGCTCGAGTCTGGTTTCCAAAACACAATGCCTACTTACTCACGTCCCAGTTGTTATTTCCACAAAGCAGCAAATTTTTCACTTTACTTGACTCAACGAAATGTCCATGCCATATATAAGTGGTATGATAAAGAGCTGATATTTTACATGCAATTCAAGTCAAGTTATGGAAGCCAAAGAACTCCTTTATTAAGCACCAACAATATGCCACGCAATGTGGTAAGCATCTAGTGATGTAAGTGAATGTGATTTCACCCTTGTCCTCTAGGAATTTACAATCATATCCTTAAAATGATATCATGGACACAAATAAAGACATTTCTCCATTTTGCTTATATATTTTAAGATTTGTAATCAAACTTAGAGCCTGAACTTTCAGAGTCAATAAAATTCATTAAAAACATTTTCATAATATTCGCCTTTAATTAACCATAACAATTGTGCTTTCCAGAACCATTATAATTTCAAATATTCTTACATTAAACCCATAGTGATGTTGGTTTAGAAATTATAGCCATCAAGATTATAATACAGAGCAGAACACTGAAAGGAAAAATCATGTTCTGGTCAGGAAGACTGACGTTCTCTGCCACCTACACCTGCACATGAATATACACAGTTAAACATGCCTATTGCCTCTGCAACATATACAACCCTCCCCAAAACATTTTTTAGAATTACACAAAATAAACGTTCCTTTTATAATGACAGGATAAATTACAGGTCAAAGAATTCTTTTGATATGAATCTCCTACGACCTGTTGGTACCCAAGTTTCCAGAGGCACTGACACGTGATTTCTGAGTATTCTGAATGACACACGGGTGACAGTCGGGTGAAAGTGAGGGGGTGCACTGGAAAGGAAGTTCTTAAGGGTCAGACTAGACCCTTTGCCTCCAACAGTGGGTCAGAATGTCTCTTTAGCATTTCTTTTGAAATTCTAAGAGTTGGTTGATTATAAATGCAACTGACAGAGATCACACATAAAATGTGGCAATCAAATCTGCCTCATATACTTCTTCCATGCATGCGCCTCAGTGACAGGGCTGGGACCTAAAGCACAGTCTCCTCATCTGAATGTGCTGGAGTGCGCCACACTGCACGGAGTGCTGGCTCATGTGTGTGTGCAGAGACTAGACTGAGCCCTCCATTGTTATTCTCAACGTATTAAGAATAGAGAAATATAGAATATAGAAGTATTCTTTGAGAAATTCAGGTTCTTGAGATCAAGAAATATTAGGGAACGCTAAGGAAAAGCCATCCCCAGAAAGGCAAATGTAAAAACTGGAAATATTTTTTGAAAAACAGTAATATTTTATAATTAAACTAGTGAAATGCTCACATCCACAAGCATAGAACACATAATATATAAAAGTTAAAATTTCAAAGGCATGTTTGCATGTATATCTGTGTATCCTGGTAAAATAATGCATATTGCCAAAGCCCAAATTATATTTCTTTTTTTTTTAAATAATTTTATTTATTTATTTATTTATTATTAGAGAGAGGGGAAAGGAGGGAGACAGAGAGGGAGAGAAACAGCAATGTATGGTTGCTCCTCACATGGCCCTCACTGGGGACCTGGCCTGCAACCCAGGCATGTGCCCTGACTGGGAATCGAACCGGGACCCTTTGGTTCCCAGCCCGCGCTCAATCCACTGAGCTACGCCAGCCAGGGCTATATGATTTCTTTTAAAAAAAAACAAGAAAAAAATCAAATATTTTTCCTTGTTAATGAAAACACATGTATCTATATAGGAAATGTTAACTTAAAGATTTTTTTAGAAATGGTTAATAATCAACTTTGTAATGAACTTTATATACAAAAGTACATAATAAAATATGCCTGATTCATTGTACTTGAATAACAAAAAATATATCTGATGTAAAATACTTTGAGTAAGATACAAAGCAAATGAAAATAATTTAATTAACAAGATATGAACAGAACATTTCTGTAAACTGCTTTAACTATTTACTAGTCTTCTTTTCACATTTTATTATGTAAAAGTAAAGACTAATATCTAAAAATGAGATTTTACTAATTGCCCAAGATCAAGAAAATTATCTTGTACAAAAAAATTATAAAAGGATTTGAAAAGGCAAATCTAATAAAATATTTGATGGTTTTATCATAAATTATCTTTTATAAAAGTAAAAAATTGTACAAATATTTAAGTTCAATATATTTTGAGTACAATGGTATGTTTATACATGAGTTAATCAGACCATTTATAATTAAAAATTTTTTTCACAGAGTGAGAAAATTACAGCAAAAATTGGTTTTAAAATAACTCAAAGTCTAAATAATATTAATCAAACCCAATCAATAACTTAAAGAAAATAAAGTTTTATTGGATTGGTTATGTGGTCCTTTGAAATGACTAAGCAAGTCAGATAATCTGGACTGTTTTGTAAACTGGTTGTCCTTATTATAATGATTTATGTTTTTAAAAATTCTTCATTTCTAAACCAATTTTTAAAAATCTGGGTTTATTTATGTGCACACACGAACAGGTGTACACACATCTACACACATGCTCATATGTGCACACATATATGTGTACATGTGTTTACATGTACAGGTGTGATTAGTTGGTTAAAAAATTCTGCAAGTGTGGACATTCCAGTAACTATAACTTTGACAATAGCAAAGTTACATTTTGTCCTCTGCCCCTCGTTTGCAGGAGAACTTTTAAGCAGAAATAAGTCCAGTGGGAGCAAAAGCCCTGAAGGGTGGAGGTGGCCCTGCTGAGACCATGACTGTCCCCGTGAGGGAGCCTGCCAACAACTGCACTGTGTCACCTACAGGTCGCGCTCCAAAAACTCACTGTATACTGGAAATTGGTTCAGGACCTGCCAGATAACACTGAGTTTTAGCTGGGAATTAAAATCTGCATTCTACATATTAGCATTAAACCTTCCAGTTTTGACAGTGATGAAATTATAAATCAGATGTTTGAGTCTAAAACACAGTATAAGAAAGGATTAATCTTATTGAAGAAAAACTTGGCAGTTAAGTGTAATTTAAAGGCATAAATACACTCCATGTACTGCCCAAGGAAAGCTGACACCTATTATAAGATGTATTCTTTTTCTTGGGTATTGTCTGTAATAAAATGTATTTTGACACTAGCATTCAACAACTTCAACATTAAGTAATTCAGAACTAAACTGTAACTATTTCTTTTATTCTTTATAAAATATCTTATAAAATATTTGTATACACTTGTGATTTTAAAAGCCCATAAAATACTACAGGAACTTTTAACCTTTATCTTTTAAAACCGATTATTCTACTGATGAATTAACATCATTTCCTTTAAGGATGGAAACCAAGATAATTTCATCTTTCAAGCTTTGCATTTAACCTACATCAATCAGGATAGATTAAGGAAGATGGATAGGTCCTATTTTTCCCAAAGGGAAATGCTGATTGACAAATAAAAAAAAAATACGTCTTGCATTCTCCAATTAACATCGAAATGTAACATTTCTCATTTTTCCCAGATGGATTATTATCCATTAGGATTCATTTTAAATTCAGTTCACTGATGATATGCATTTTGACAAGTCTTATTCTGTCATAACTTATATTTACAATATAGCAACGGCAAGTGAAAGTGAGCATAAAACAAGGTTTTGCTTTGAGCTCAATATATTTCAGTAGCTAAAATCGGTAAAATTCATGAAACAATTATTTGCTAGATTGTGAAAAGTCCATAAAATAAATGCCTAAAGCTTTTTACGTACTTTAAATGGAATTTTTAAAAAATGCACAAGCTGAAGAACATTATAGGAAAACTAGGAACAATTAACTTAAGAACATTTCTACATTCAAAGTTATGATCTAAAATATCACAAGTTGGATACAATATAAACCACTGAATATTAATTTATATTAATTATATCATAGAAGAAGCATAATAAAGTCTTCAATGAAGAGAATTACAATATTCTAATTTGATTTAAGCAGACTATAATTCACCTGTAGCATCTTCACATACAAAAAATTTAGAAAAACATTTCAATAAAAATTATTATACTAACAGGTTGATGCACAGTTAAATCACAAGTATGGTTCTAAAAACGTGGAGATGAATAATATCACCCGTGGCTATCACTTTTCAAAGGATTGGACTGTTTGGAGGAAAAAAGGAAGAGTGGTCTACTTTGAAACTGACGTAGCACATAGAGAGAGTGATCACACATTCTTTCACTCAGTTGGTATGCGGGAAGAAGACCGCTCTCGACCAACAGCGTTCACACTCACGCCCACCGAAGCACACTGGGCAACAAAACAGTGCTTGTCAAATGAATGTGCACGATTGGGAAAGTTACTTAGAAGACTGAAGGCGAGATAAGGACTGCTCCCTTATATTGCTTGTTTCTTACACGCTTTCATTTAAAATATATTTAGTGAGCATCTGCCATGTACTGGGCGCTATTCTAGACACAAAGGATGGACAAAATATATAAAATTCTTACACTCTTGGAACTTAAGCTTGTCAATAAATGTTTTCTGTTTGCCTATAAAATGCTACCACTAAAATAACTGCCACCATGTTGTTGTTAATAAAACAAAATATGGCATTCAGTGTCACTGTACTCACTCACCGGTGGGGACACTATAGAGATTATGAAACAGACAAGATAGACATGCATTTCAACCTGGATGATAATGACATGATAATTATAAAAGCATAGCAGCAGTACTAAAGACCTTTAAGAATACACTGAAAAAGGGACATGGAATTTAATGCCCCGTTCCATTGTCTAGCGCTCAGAAAGGTAAAAAACAAAGCAATCAATCACACTGGATTCTACTGAGAGGGGATGATTTCTGTGATTTGACCCTAATGAGAGTTTTCTGAATTACTATGAATAATCAAATGTATAAAGAGAAAATAGGAAATCCGTTCTAGTCCCTATTCTAAAATAGAATGACAATAGATTTGAGCTAAAAAATCATGATTAAGATCCTTCTTTAGAAACTGATAAATATGGGACACAAGTTATCGACAATTTCTCTGAACTTTCTAATAAAACTAACCCTTTGTAGAAACTGATGAGCCAGAGAACTATTATAAAGTTGAATTTGTGTCCTCTTCAAAGAATCCCACAAACTTCAAATAATTCTTTATTGGTCCTATACAGTGAGGGGGTAAAGGCAACTTATAGTTTATTGATATTTAAAATATTAACTATATTTCATTAAAAATCTGTACTAAAATTTTTCTATACAACTGAAAATCACCAATTAGGTTAACAGAATTTAAAATACCCTTAGCAGGTGGTGTTCAACTAGAATGCCTGCAGTAGTTTATTCTAGTTGCTTAGACAAATCTAACAGGAATGAGGAACATCACCAACTTTGCAAGAACAGAAAGGCAACAGGATCTTCTGTGCTCGGGAAGAAAGGAAAGCTGACTGGTCCGCAGAAACACTGATCCCTTCTCCACTCTTGACATGCTATCTATAAAAATCATTTGTGTTTCTGAAGACTTGCCTATAAAAGTGTTTTAAATGAATTTACCTTTATCTCAGAGGTATAATAACAATGAATCAGGACATCCAGAAAGAAAGATTATCACTGCATTAGCAACATTTACACCCACTCTTTCTGTATATTGAAAGGCCTCTGGCAGTATGAAAGATCTGTCGTGCCACATAATAAAAAATGTGAAGCCATGGAGTAACACTCATTTAACTGTTGCTTATGCAGCTTAATTCACACATTCATTAACACTATTACTTTATGAATTCTAGAAGAAAATAATAATTTCAAAAAGCCCAACATATTTGAAAAGTTTTGAACAAATAAAAGTATACAAAAATTCTTATACCCACATTATTATTCATGAAAATACTAAGGAAGATGAATAATTCAAGTTAAAATTCAACACATATACTTTACTAAAGTATGTATCTCAAATGAAAATAAAATGAGAACTGATTACCAAAGCACAACTTCTTAGATTCCTGAAAGTTCAAAAAAAGTAACTGGAAACTTCGGGTTTTTTTCTTAAGTTCCTGGATATTTTGACTAAAAGTGAACAACAGTTTCACTTGCCATTCTCGAAACACAAACACCAGTTAGTATTACCTCCTCCCCCAAACATACACCCTAATAACACACAGTGTATCAGCCTTTGCACACAACCGCAGACTCATGCTAACACAAACGCTATGTACTTACGAAACATATAAAAGAGTGACACACTGCATACAAATTTTCAGAAAATGAAAAAATATATATATTCCTTAAAGTGTTTCAGAAACAAGGACCAAAATAAATGTTATTTTAAAATTTATATCTATAATTTTCACCAAAACTGCAGGCATTATCCAAGTTGGCTAATCTGTTTTTATTTGACATGATAATTCCTCTTGAAAAAGAAAAAAGATAAAATACTTCATCTAAAAACAAATGTGTAAGAACATAGTATTTAGTGTTGTGTTGGAATTTAGAATTTAAATGTTTGAAAATGCAGATCTTCAAAAGGCATAGTAAAAACATTTTCTATGAGCCAAAGGTTATAGGTATACTGAAAGAAGAACAGTATTTCTGAAATTTCATTTGGATAATCCAATTTTGGACTTTTCAGACACAAAATATGAAGAACTTAAACATAATAACATCTCTAAATTAAAGAATATACACATTTTCAGTTTGGGAGGAAAAACTAATTCTTACTATAATGTCATTGCCATTAATTTAGCAGAAGATCTAATTCAAAGGTCTATTTACCTTTTTCCCATATCATGTGAAATCATGATAACAAAATAATTTTTAATCAGTATTTTCATTGGTTTCCCCAAATTTGAGCATTTGCTGAACACATTTCTAGTTCTAGCAAACTGTCGTCAGTCTTCTTACACTTACCAGTGCTCTAGTGATGCTGCATCGGGTGACCGTGAAAAGCTTCGGGTAGTAGCACTACTCCCGTTTTGTCTCAAGGATTAGTAATGTATGCCTTATCTATAGCCTCACTTCTTCTTTTGGCCCAGTTTCATTTTTCTTTAGGTCTTAGGCCCTGAGCTTCTCCAGGCAGCTGTTTCCTGCCCATCTTATATGCGATAAATAAATAATTTTCAAACAGTTTATAATTGGGTTTGGATTAACAATCCTATTTTCCACTTAAAGATTATTACTGGACATACAAGAGATACGATTATCTCTGTTTCAGAAAGATACAGAGATGCAGATAATAAGCATTGGCTTCATATTAAATAAATAACGAATAGAAAACTTTAAATGTTGAAAATTCCCATCAATTACACTTTACAAATAAATAGCAGCTTGTTATTAACTTGGAAATGTTATAGTTGTACCAAAAGAGTACAAAAACCTAGTAAAGCAGTATACCGGGACTTTATTTTTAGATACTCCACTGCACAAAATAGCCATTAAGTGATACAGAGATTATAAGGGGCTGAGAAAGGAAGGTTAAGAAGCAAAATAAATAAGTAAATAAATAAAACAAGCATTTAGAAGCCAGCAACACATGCAGAACAAGCAAGAGATTAGTTTACACGAAGAGGCAACTTACATGGCTGTTGAGAAGAGAGCTCCTGTGAGTGGACAGACCGTCAGACTTTTGCAGCGTCTCAATCGCCATTTCAATCTGATAATAGATGTCATTAAAAAAAGGGCTCAAGACAAGATAGTAATAAAAGGCTCACTAGAGAATTTTTGATAGATTTTTTAAAGTTCAATTTCTTCCTGAACGGTGGCAAATGAGCAGCTCTTACGAAATGTGTTTGCCATCTTCCCCACCCCCAGAGAATAAAATAAAAATATGCATCCTATTACTAAGCCCAATCATAAAAGCAAAACTTTTTAAAAGACATTCTCTCATTAAAATCAGAATGGAGACCAGAGGAGGAGGAACCCCAGCATATTTTTCTAGTTATGAGAAAAAATTCTTCACTTTCATAATTCATAATATGATATGACTTCATAATTCAAGATGTGGGACAGTAACTACTCTTTCTAAATCGTTTCAAGCATAAGAAGTATTTAATATTTTTTCTATTCTGTCATAAAATTATAGAGCAGATTTTGCTTAAAATATATTAGTATTTTAATGCAAGTATACAAAGACACCTTCATTAATGTTCAAAAGGTACTAAATCTATCCATCCCTCTCTTAACTTTATATTAAAATCTGTAAGTGAAGGGTCTATGAATATGAACAAACATTATAAGATGTAATCATAATGTAGAGGCCAATAGTCATGGCCTCTACATTATGTTTTAGGATATGGTGGTGTGGAAGAGCTATTAGAAATGACAGCAGAAATGGAATGTAAGAGAGAAAATAATTCAGAGCCAACAAAGAAAAGGGGCAAACACAGAAAGTTTTATTCCAGGTCATCTTAGCACACTAAAGAGAATCTAACACCTTAATTAAGTAGCAAGTGCCAATAATATATGAGATGAGCTCCTGATAACCTTATATTTAAAGATATCTATCCATCTGCTCCTACTATCGCATGTACTATATAAAGACAGGTTCTGAACACCCTGTAATTTGGTTACTAGGTAATATTAACATTAACACTATTAACTACAGCTAAATAAAAATCATGTTATGTAATTTAAGAGAGAAAATCCATATCATTATTTTTATTTTTATCATCTGATCAAATCAACAATTCAGTACAAGAAGTCATAAAAATATTTAATGTTTTAAAGCATAGTTAACTTAATTATATTAGGTTGGCCAAAAAGTCCATTTAGTTTTTTCTGTAAAATAAAAGATACATTTTTCATTTTCACCAGTAACTTTACTGATTTGGTTGTTTTGAGTGTGTCAGCTATCTCCTGCTATTGGCTTCTAGTGGGGAGAGGCCAGGGGTGCTGCTAAACATCTTCCAGTGCATAAGACAGCCCCACAGCAAAGAATTATTTGGCCAAAATGCCAACAGTACCCAGAAACATGGCAAACCACTTTTGGTACATGTGATCAGTCACAGCACCTTCTGCATACACTGCACAAATCTTTTTTTGCATTTTAGTTGCATTTTTTACCTTTCTTGAGATAAGAAAGTATATTATACCAAAAATGTTGCGTACCTTTTTTCATCTTCAATATTAAAGTGGCTGTGTGAAAATTCACCAATTTTGATGTTTTTTAATGCACACTGAGATGACAGCTGTCACAACAGAACCTAACAAAACTGTTTCAAATGAAGTTAAAGACAACTAAGTGCTACTAGAGCCATCGTATGGGAAAAATGTAACGGACTTTTTGGCCAGCCCAATACTTCACATTGTCTGTGGAAATTAATGATTCCTTAAAATTTTAACAAACTGCCACCTCCCACCACAAGAAAACAAAGGATGTCAATAGTCAAAGCAAACTCTTTTTTTTTACGATCAAATCACCAATTTCTTTGTGGTATAATACTTAATACATACTCAGTCTCAATTATACTTAATTTTCTCCAAACAATGAAAGAATTAATAGCTTTGATTTTATTTTATATTCTTTCCCAAAGTTACTGATTCTTCTTCTTCCCTAGAGTTAATGAAATGTAACACTAAGGAGAATGTTATGTTAGAAATTATAGAAAAAACATTCTTAAAATACATATTAATTCATAACATATACTGCATTTTATTCTATTGTTTACTTTTTTTTTCAGATCTCAGATCACTAAATTAAGTAAACTGGCTTCTAAAACATTCTCTCTGCCAAATGGGATGTTAATGCAGTTTATTTTATCATTATAGTTAAAAATAAACTGAAAATAGTGATACTTCACAAGTGAAACAGGATACATTAAATAATGTAAATATGATGAGTAAACAAATATTTCACCAAAATGTTGAATTAAAACTTTGAAGGACCTCAGTATTACATCTCTCAAAAAGGCAACAATAAGTGATCAAACTCAACGAACAAGCAAAACAGAGACAGACTCATGGAAGGGCCTTTCAGGGAGTGGAGGGAATGAGCAAATATGAAAAAGGACACATGAACAGTGCGGTGATTGCAGGGGGGGGAGGTATAAAGGGGTTAAATGGTCATGGAAAAATACAATAATTTTTTTAAAATAAGTGTTCTTTTTTATGATTACTAGATCTTTATTAAAATACCTATATTTGAAATGGCATTAGGAAATTATCTTATAATATTTATGAAATGGGATGGGAAAGGCATTTTCAAACCTAATACTTAAATACATACTTATTTCTTTCATTTTTTTTTTATCGTTGTTCAGTTAGGGTCCAGCAGAAGTATGGCCTGCTTGAGTGTGGTTGGTAGGGTAACAATATGGGTGTAATAATTTATAGTTTTAATTTGATCATTTCATCTACAATGTCATATGGTATGCTTGAGTGAGATATTGTTATGTTACAGAATCACATGCTTACGGTGCTATTTGTGCCAGACACTATATTTAAAACCTGAAATGACTTTCATACACTCCTAGGAAGAATTTGCTCAAAACCTTAATTTGCAAAAATGCCTACATTTTCACTACAGTTTGAGGGTGAAAAAGTAGGGGTTAGATTTCAGTCTACTAAATAAAAATAACATGTTCTGTTTCTCATAATTTTATACACTTAAATGAAAGGTAAAAGCTAACAGAAATATAATAGCTGAGCAACACTAAGGGAGAAACATGTGTCTAGGTTTGTTAATCAGCAACTTCAAATTGGATAAAGCAGCACTACTTTTTATGAAAAAGATCAAAAAAGTTCTGCTTTTTTATTAAAAATGATCTACTTCTATTACTAAATTGCTACTCTGTGGTGGCCTGAGACAACTCCCTGGAAAGCAAGAGTGCTAGAAAATGTCCCTCTCATTTCTGGATAGCTTTTGAAGAACTTTGGGGGAAGCAAAAGGTCCAGAAAATATCTTGGTTCAAATTGGATTTCCCAGAGATATGCTGCTTTCTAGTAATCTTTGGACCTTGAGAATTTTGGTTATTCATGTCACTGTGTAATACAGATTTTTAAAATGGAGTATTTCTTTTGGCTGTAGGAATATTCTGCCCTAATTGACTTAGGCCGTGCTGAATTTATAGAAGCCAAGGAGCAGAAAGAAGAAACATGAAAAGATAGGACAAGCAAGAATTAAACACTGAGTGAAGATGATGACCAGCTTCTAAGCAAGCACACTGTAGCCTACTTGGAAACTCACAGGATTCCAAATACCCATTAATTCCCTGAAGCTCATTCATTAGTCCGAAGAGAAGCAAGAATATCTGGTGACCAGTTAAATGATAAAAATTTCTGAAAAACATACAAAAACTTAACATGTATTTACCATATTTATAGTGTCAACAACAACAACAGAAAACATTGAAGGGGATTTTTACTTCATGAAAGGATCACAGCCTGATTCCATTTTTTAAAAGATGGGTTTTGAAAAATGCCAGTTTTCAGATAAACCCGGAAGGGTTTTAATAGGTGTAAT
This sequence comes from Micronycteris hirsuta, assembly GCA_004026765.1. Taxonomy (NCBI): domain Eukaryota; kingdom Metazoa; phylum Chordata; class Mammalia; order Chiroptera; family Phyllostomidae; genus Micronycteris; species Micronycteris hirsuta. The sequence continues at coordinate 70,474 of PVJI01004050.1, forward strand.
AGACTATGCCCTGCTAGTTGAAAGGTTAAACATGTAAGGGCTGAAGTTCACCCAATAAATGTTTGTGGAACAGAACCTTCAGGAAACAAGAGTATGAGGAGAGATAACACCCACAGGTGTTACGGAAAGTGAGGGTGAAGGAGAAGTTAGAGAAACAATGAAAAAATGAAGAAGAAGAAGAGTAAAAATGAGGCAAAATTTAATATTACCGTTATGGAGGATTAATCGGGTCTAATATTCCAAATGGATCACTGAAGTCAATTGTACCAGTTAGCCCATGATTTGGTTTTGTCATGGTTTTATGGGGCTACACATATCCATGTTAGCGGCTAGGGTCTGGATAGAGGGACAGCAAACTAGCTAAGTAAAATATGACAGTAGAATTTAGGATAAATTTCTACTAGGCCCACTGAGGATGAAATTAATTTGTTAACTTTTCCATTATAATGGATTAGATATTTGAGCAAATACTGGGTTGGCCACAAAGTCGGTATGAAATTGTTACATAAAATAAGACACATTTTTCATTTTCACCAATAAGTTTATAGATCTGGACATTTTTGAGTATGTCGGCTATCTCCTGCATGGCAGAACATTGACCGTTCTCAATTAACGTCTCAATTTGATCACTATCAATTTCAACTGGTCTATCCAGCTGTGGAGATTCATCCAGTGAGAAATCTCCAGCACGAAACTCTGCAAACTGCTTTTGACAAGTTCGATCAGACACAGCACCTTCTCCAAACACTGCACCAACTTTTCCACTTCGGTTGCATTTTTACCTTTATTAATAAAACATAATGTGCCAAGTGTTGCATGTTTTCTTCCATCTTCAACATTAAAATGGCTACACAAAAATTCACCAATTTATTGGGTTTTTTTTAATTCATGCTGATACGACAGCAGGCACAATACAATCTAATGACATTGTTTCGAATGAACGCAAAGACAACCAAGCACTACCAGAGCCATCTTACGGAAAATAAAACCAAATGAACTTTTTGGCTAACCCAATATTTGTTCAAGATTCTGGTGTTTAACTAATCTCAAGAAAAAAATGGCATACTTCAGAATTTCACACCCAAAATACTGGGCCCAAAGTGAACTGGTAAGACTATATGCTTTCAGTTTACTGTAGATCATTCAAATCTTAAAATCGGTCCTTTCTCCTGGCTAGAAATATACTTAGTATTTATTGTACTAAATTACATTCCACAGTACCCGTAACTGTCATATTTAAGATAGGAAATGATAATGAAGTAAGATTTATGGAAATTTGCTTAAAAGTAGGTTCATTTACCCAAAAGATCATTGGCCCAAATGTTCAACATAATCTTCTCAGATATCCTCTAAGGAAATGTTTTTAATATCAACAAAGATACGATATCACTATAGTTTCATACAATAAAAATGATTAAATGGCTAGAATACCAGCTAGTTAGAATTTAAAAGTATTTCATAATCAAGAAATATATAGGGCTTTTTCCCCAATAAAAATGTAAATAAAGCAACCCTTCCCCCAGTATAAAACAACTATGGGGCTTGCTGCAATAATGGGAATCATTAGACTAGTGGATTTTCATGAGATTTCCTTTCATGTTGATGAACATAGAAGCCCACTGTATATAAGGCGCAGTGTTAGTTCTGTGTGTAAGTGTGTACGTGGAGAGAGAGAGATGGAGAAATAGAGAGAGGCAGGAGGGAGGGAGACAAATGTTTGCAAAGACATTCAAAACACAGCCCTGTCAATCAGATCACAAGAGGCCCTGACTAATTGTAAAGAGTGACACAGTATCTATTCATGTATAAGGAACTTCTCTCTCTCTCCCCCACTCTCCCTCTAAATGATTAAAGGCAACCAGAATGAATTAAATAATTAAATATTACTAGAATACAGAAGGAGGGAAGGAGAGGAGAGTTACTACTTGCTGATAAAGTTAGAGAGAGAACATGGGTAAAGTGGTTCTTTAGCAAAGGATTGACTAATAATGCCTGGCATTCTAATAGGGGCAGGTTAGTGAACATTTTAGGAAGAGCAAACAGAATAAATAAAGGCACAGATAAGAAAACAGAATGTAAATTCAAGGAAGAGTAAGATTGGCTAAAGGATATAGTTCCTTTAGGGATAGGTAAAGTTAGACTGCAATTTATTGGCTGGGATCTTCAATTACAAAGGGAATGAAACATTGTTGAAAAGCTTTTAGAAAGGGAACTGATCTAATATGACAGCACTTGATATTTCAGTCTAGGACATAATGTAGAAAGGAAAGAGTCTAAAGACAGGAAAGCCACTTTGGAAGCTATGGTAATAAGGTAGCAGTGAGAATGGAAGGAATGAATATAAACATACTTTTGAATTACAGATCTAAAGGTGGGAAATCTGAGGCAGAAAGCTTGGCAGTGCCTTATTTTTACTTGAAATGAACACAACAGTCTTTATACCATCACTGTGCGATTAGAACATGTCAAATACACATATCAAACACACTGACATGAACAGATTCTAAAATGTTTTCCTGCTCATTTCTCTGCTGCATAATCTTTATTCTAAGACTTCGGATCACTTTGTTATTGAAATTTCAACTCTACTGCAAACTATTATAATCAGATTAGCAGGAGGCCCTGTGACAACCTGAAAGACTAATTTGAGGGCTCCGTGATGTCTTTCCCTCCCTCCCTCCCTCCCTTCCTTCTTTCCTTCCCTTCCTTCCCTAATCTTTTCCTTAGAGTTTTTTCATTTTTTAACAAAAAGTCCTTTTGCATTTTTCTATTTAATAGTACAAAGCCAAATTTTTAATGACTAAATGATTTATGGATATTGTTCTTTACAATTAAGAAGTTGGCATGTTAAATAAACACTGTTCATTTTCTACTTAAACTAATTAAGCTATACATCATGATTACACCCTTTTTTTTTAAACTCAAATCTCTGAACTAAGGTATAGCATACATTTGTATGTCTTTCTAAATAATCATCCTAAGACTAAGTTGCCAAAAGTGTACACATCCTCTCCACCATTACCTAATGCTAGGATAACCAGTGCTTGGGAGTTTAAACTGGCTCATGGTGATCCTGGACTACTGTCTCATAATCAGGCAAGAATCTACGGGAACTCTTCTGAGATCAAGTGGTGGGATGCTCCATTTGAAATGGCATGTTTAGCCTGGCACTGAGATTAATCAAGTGGATGAGGAAACAGAGAATAAAAAAAAAAATGATACCCATCCTAGCCACTACAAGTACATGACTTGTTAGAAAAATAAAAATAGATCTTTTCTGAAAGATAAAAGAAGATCCTTAGGAACACATATATGTACATGTATACAATGGTCCAAACAGAATATCATATATGGACAATTAGGGCTTTCTCTTAATGTAAATACTGACCAGTCATTCCTTTACATGCTAATAAGACAGAAAGAAAAAGAACAATTATATCATCTTATTTGTTGTCTTCACAGGTCAAGGCATATTTTCCTGACTCTGAAATGGCTTTTTAATTGTTTTTAAAGACTAAAGGTCGAGATTGATATATTCGACTACCATTAAATTAAAATTTGTCTCATGGTAAAAAAATTCCTTTCTAGAACTCAAAGTGATTTAAAAATAGAAGTAATACTATATGCTTCATAATTTATCAAGCCTTTAGTTCTCATTCGATCTTCACAGCAGCTTTGTAAACTAGGAAGGCCAAGCAACACTGTCTCCTTCCCACAGATAAGGAAAAGGAGGCTCTCAGGGATGCAGGCACTGCACTTTCTTAGGATCACACAGGTATGAACTATGAGATTGGAATCCAAGATTTGTTTCTCTAAATGCAACATCATTTCCATTTTATATAAATATAACATGAACACAAACCAAGTGGAAATAACTCAAATTGTTCTAATAATACTATTTTCTAAAGAGTGGCTTGTAAAATTAAAATTTGCTATATGATTCACAGTTAAACAAGATTTATTTTCTAATATGAAAGGGCTGGGTGGCGGGGGAGTGGGGGGGGAAATGGAGACAATTGTACTTGAACAACAAGTTGAACAACAAATAGTTGAAAAACAATTAAAAAAAAGAAAAGAATTTCAAACTGATCAAGTTACAAGGCAACAAAAGTTCTGAATGGATAGTTAAATTTTAATTATAATATCCATAGTTACCCTTAATGTATATATAATACTACACTTCCTTGTTTTCATAGGTTACTCTGTTAACCTCACCTGTTACACTCTCGTAGAGAAACAGCATCTGTTTCCTAGTGAAAGAGCAGTAAGTGCTTTAGAGAAACCCAATGAAGAAAATACACTTAAGACTGAAAATTTACTTTTGGGTAATTTCTCCCCTAAACTCTACAACTTTACATTTAGTTTGCATTTGAAATCAAGACAGAAATACTTCTACTTGGTGGCTTTTATGCAGAAAAGGTATCTGATTGCTAATGTGAGCATGAGGGCACTGCCTTCCCTCCTGTTACAAACGACAGCCTCTCGGTGTACGGACCTGTGCAGTGGGGGGACTTCTACAGGGAGCACTTCAACCAGGGGCACCAAAGCAAAGAACACTTTCACTTTGCATTTGGTCTATATATAATCGCGCGTAACACAGGTTTTTTCAAAGTGTGGTCCTAGAAGGTCGTTAGAATCATCTGGGCACTTGTTATAAATGCAAAGCAACAACAACAATGGAGAGTCTGCATCCAGGTCTCTCCTATGTGTATTGCTAATGCTTTGATCTCTTCAATTTGCCTAAAGCATTCCTTTTCAGAATGTAAGGTGCAAACACATTACTGAGTTATGAAATCAATTATGTGGGTCCTGAAAAGCATGTTTTAAACATTAAAGACATCAAACAGGGCAGAAAATAATCAGATGTCCTTGCACACAGTATAGATAAGTATTGTTTTGTGCAACTTTGATTTCAGTCATCTGTATATAATGCATGTATTTATATACATAGTCATATACGAGTGTACGTATAAGTGTGTACTCATGAATGTATATATGCCTGTATGTATATGAGGACTGGGCATTGTAGGTTATGGCCCCAAACTTTGGATGCTCTGCACTAAGGAGTTAAATTGGTTCCCTTGAGGCCACTAGAACCCTTCTTCTCAGGGGTTGTAGGTGTCCGTTGGGCACAGGAGGCCCAGTAACGCAGATAGGAACGTCCCCACTGAAGCTAAGGCTCTGAATATGATACCGTTCTTCTTCTTGTATATCCAAATAATACAGAAATCAACATATAAAATACATTACTCCACAGCAATGTTGAAAAGAAACTTAACTGTGAGAGATTCAGGATAGATCTTTTTTTTTAACTCAAAAAAATTTAAAATGCTCAGAAAACACACCTAGCCAGCCTTGCTTTTCATCTCAGCTTGAACCAGAAATTAGCTGGAGACAAAATTTTAATCTTACTAAGTATTTGAAGTTTTAGAGCTTGCGAATGTTTAACTACATGAAATCTTTTTATTCACTGACAATTTGACATCTGAAGAAAAATTTTAAATTATCATGCTTTCAACCTGAAGTTTTAGCCATTTTGTACTACCTGAAACAATCCTAAAATATTTACAGGAAAAAACATTTGGGCGAGAAACCAGCATACACTGAACATGTTCTGAGAACAGTTGGTCTAATTAGTGTACTGAAAACGAGACTGTTGTTTTGGGCTCCCTCTGATCATCCTGCAAAGCTGGGTCCCTCACTCTCCCCAGGGCCCTAGGAGACTGGAGTTGTTAATGAGTGACAACAAAACAATCTTCACACGCATCAACTGTATCAGCACTCAGGGGCTAGAATTGCCCTTCAGAAATCTGCTGGGTTAGGATTAAGTGATGAGGTTCAAGGCCAAGCCTCCATTTTCAAATGTATGATTTGAAATCTGCCTTTTGCAGATTATTCTGGGTACTGAGAACATTTTCCCTCTGTACTTAAGTCTATACATAATCATTAAAACAGTTTTTAACAGTGTGATCCTGGATCAGCATTAGCAGAATTACCTGGGGGCTTGTAAGAAATACAAATCTTGGGCTCTTTCCCCATACTGAATTTTAAAAAAGCCCCTAACCTGGGGTCCAGGTACGTGTTCCACCAATGTTCCAGAGAAGGCATACTCAAGTGTGAGGACCATTGACTAAAACATAATAAAAATGTTTTCCTTTCCCAGGATCAGAATGCAATTCCTACTTCAGGGAAAATAAGTAGGGAGGTATTGGGTACTCCTACATGGTGCTAGCTAACTTTATCTAAAGGGTGATTTTGAAATCTATGTATTAGATTTTTGCTTTTCTTTCATTCTCTTGCTACTCAATCCTACCCAACCTTTAGGCAATTTTCCAATTTATTTCAGCAACAAAATAAGAGTATAAGCACAATTTTGGTGACTCTAAAATTAATCAACTTACAATATATTGACATTTGTGATTTTAAAATGTGGTGAGAAAGGATGAAACTAACCACTTAAAAGAAGTTTAGGGGCTACTGTGAGTTTACATTTTTGCCTGGAAGGATCAGTAGTTGCTGAAACTAGCTCCATTACCCATATTGCAAACCATTATATTCTTAGAAGCACAATGCCTGGTCAATAGTGATTGCTCAGTAAAGGTTTGAGAGAGTGAATAACTAAAGAAAATCATCCAGACTCCAAGTACATGAATACAAATACGAAACATTCACTTTCACTCCAAAATATTGAATAAGAATGGCTCTCAAAATTTTTACAAAGTGTAATGCTAATTTTCATTCTTTCAACTTTCACTGTCTAACACAGGGAGGACTTTTTCTGAAACCTAGTGTCAAGGTTCAATTTGAATGGCTACACATCTTAGAGAGTCTATATCGAGAACATAAAGAGTTGTTTCTGCATCATGCATTTGAGGAACACAACCAAATAGATGTACTCTATAATCAAGAGCTGGCCTCAGATTTTTGAAAATAGTAAATCACTTTTTTGAATAAATAATATATTCACATGCTTCCCACCTTTTTTTACTTCATGCATTACCCTAGCAAAATCTTTGTGCTTATAGAAGCATATACAAATGCATGTTTCTATTTAAAGACACAAATACAAAACCCCTTGCTTTTCCATATGTTTGGAGATTGTATCTATCTATCTATATCTATATTTATATCTACCTCTATATCTATGTATCTGTATTTACATACATGGCCTCCCTTTTTAATGGTTATATAAAATTCTACTGAATGGACAAATGCACAAAAAAAATTTTTTTTTTAAGATTTTATTTTTATTTATTTTTAGAGAGAGGGGAAGGGAGGGAGACAGAGAGGGAGAGACACAGCAATGTATGGTTGCCTCTCACATGGCCCTCATGGGGACCTGGCCTGCAACCTAGGCATGCGCCCTGACTGGGAATTGAACCGGGACCCTCTGGTTCCCAGCCCGCGCTCAATCCACTGAGCTACACCAACCAGGGCAAATGCACAAAAATTTATTTAACTAGTTCCCTGATGATGGACAATTAGGCTTTCTCCAAAAATTTTTTTATTGCAAATTACTGTGTAATGAATATAGTTGTTTATGTAGCATTTCACATATGTAAGAGTATCATCAGTAGAATAAATTCCTAGAAGTATACTCTCTTGGTCAAAGTACATGTGTATTTTCAATTTTGATAAAAATTTCCATATTGCTTTTCAATTCTGTGCCAATTTGATTCAAATCGACAATGAATGGGAATGTCTGTTTTTTCACAGCCTTGCCATCTCTCACTAACTTCTTCAGCTTTGCCCGTGTGAGAAATAAAAATGGTATTCCTTTGTAGTTTATTTTTATTTCCTTTTCAGTGAAGTTCTTGTTCAGATAATATACCCTTTTTGGTCTTTTTATTTTCTGATAGATTTTTTTAAAATGGTCTATATATTAAACAAATTAGTTCTTTGAATATAATGTCTCAAAGTTGACGCCAGGTTCTCATTTCACTATTGCATTTGTTTATTGTGGTTTTTGTCATATGAAATGTTTTTACTTACGTAACTGATTATATCAATATATTCTTTATAGATTCTAGATGGTACATCATGCTTCCCCGCCCCCCCACAGGAGAATAATAAAATGCATTTTTCCTTCCAAGTAAAATTTATTTTTATATAAGGAATAATGTATGGAACCAATCCAATTTTCTAAACAGCTGTCCTATTGTCCCAAATATCACTTATTGGTAATTCCTTATTTCTGCACTGACAGGCAATGGCTCCTTTATCATAAACTACATTCCTATATGCATTTGGCCTATTTTATTCCTGGTCTATACCGGTCTGTTCCTGTGCCTAAACAATTCTATTTGAATTATTATAATTTGATGTTTGAAAAATTGGTAGGGTTGTTTCCATCCCATCCATCCTCCATTATTATTATTTTTTTTTACAAAATTACCTTCATTATTCTTACACATTTACTTATATAAACAGCCACTCTTCTAAAAGAAAAATCTACTGGCCCTGGCTGGTGAGGCTCAGTGGACTGAGTACCAGCCTGCAAACCAAAGGTTCAACTGCTAGTCTAGGGTGCATGCCTGGGTTGCAGGGCCAGGTCCCCAAGTAGGGGGCATGTGAGAGGCAACCACACATTGATGTTTCCCTCTCTCCCTGTCTTCCCCTCTGTCTAAAAATAAATAAATAAAATCTTTTAAAAATATAAAAGAAAAAATCTATTGGTGTTTTGATTGGGATCATATTAAAATATTTTAATTTAGAGAAATACAAAATGATAATAAAAATTCTTTTTTTTAAAGATTTTATTTCTTTCTTTTTTAGAGACAGGGGAAGGGAAGGAGAAAGAGGGAGAGAAACATCAATGTGTGGTTACCTCTCACGTGCCCCCTATTGGAGACGTGGCACACAACCCAGGCATGTGCCCTGACTGGGAATCAAACCGGCGACCCTTTGTTTCACAGGCCTGTATTCAATCCACTGAGCTACATCAGCGGGGGGCTAAAATTTCTCTTTCAATGATAAAAGCTTCTTTCTGTGTCCCTTAGGACAGGGGTGTCAAACTCATTTTCACCAGGGGCCACATCAGCCTTGCAGTCCTCTTCAAAGGGCCGAATGTAATTTCAGGACTGTATACATGTAACTACTCCTTAACAGTTAAGTGAGAGCTCGGTGCTGCCGCCGCGTGGAAACAAGGTGCCTGCAGGATAAAACAAGGTGGGGGCTGGATTAGGCCCATGGGCCTTGTGTTTGGCACCTCTGTCTTAAAGACTTTACAAGTTTTATTCAGCACCTGAATCTTACACATATGTTGTTAGTTTATTGCCTGGCAAATTTTGAATTTTTTATAAATTAAATCTTTGCTTCTATTATATTTTCTAACTATTGTTTGTATCTGGAAAAGCTACTGAGTTCTTGGTATATTAAACTTATACTCAGTTATCTTATAAGTTCTCTTATTATTTGTCCTAGTTTTTCACTGGATTCTCTATGATTTTTATCAGGTATACAATCATATTATCTGCAAATTCTGACCCCTTTACCTCCTTTCTATTTTTATATTTTACTTCCTTCTCTTGTTTAATGCATCTTTTCTATAATTTTGAAAATACAGTTTTTTTTTCTTATAAGGCAAGTGGGAAAGTTACTAAAACTTATAGTAAGTAAATTTAAAATAAATGTGTAAAATTATTCCTAACAGTCCGAATGTAGTTAGATTACAAAACTCCTAGCCTATGAAATTTATAGACATTGACAGTTATAATCAAACACAATAGCTAAATTTTAAAAGAGATCAGAAAATTCTGTGACCAGTAAGCACAACCGCAGTTATGCATGCTGAGAGAGTGGTAACCAAATCCCATGCTTTGGGGCATGAACCGGTAACAGGGGGACACACAGAAATCCCTCCCATCGAGAACCGATCATTGCACCCAGGCATTGCATTGTTTTTCCCTCATTAAATTAAAAGACATGGGCTCGTGGGAGAGGCAGTATTAATTTTATGGGTCTAAAATTGACTCATGCATTTTACAGACTACAGTGCATTTTAATTTGCCACCAATACATTTCATATTTTCTCTGGATTACCTGGTCTCCATGACTGAAATATTAGTGATTCTTTTTCTTTAAAATTTATAGTGATTTCAAGCTGGTAAATTAATTTGAAATTTGATTTACAAGTATAAGGAGCAAGCAAAAGTTATACTAAAGGTCACCTGGAACAAGCTTACTTCCATATTTACAAGTAGAATTTATAAACATCATTAAACTTTCCTAATACAAATTTCACATGAAATAGAACATAGCCATCTCTGGTATGTTGCAACACAACTGTGTTCTGAAATGTTTCAGTGTGCAATAGTGGAATACTAAAATAACTCAGTATACGAGTACTTTGCTTTAGAAATACAGGGGAATACATCAGCCATGCTCAGGACAGGCTGAGGCCCCTGTCACTCTGTTGTCTTAACCTTCTAGTTGATCAAGATTTCCAGGAGCGGAATGTCTTACAGCCTTAAGGATAAAATTACCGCCTCTAGATCTTATCAGCTGCAAGGCCAGAGCAGTGTGGGACTGACTGACAGCTGAATGGAATATAGATGAAGTGACTGAGACCACGAGTCACTCAAAGTCCGATTTTATTAAGTGCTTTAAAAATGAGGTCTCAGAACCTTCAGTCAATTTAGGATTTAGTGCAGGATGGGGAAGGTTCGTGGAACTCTCTCCTAGGAGTTTCATTTGAGGGCTCAGAGTGGCCTAGGGAAAACAGGACACAGGGAAAAAGAAAATGCTAAAGTCATAGTGAACATATACGCTTCTGCCAAAATAAGTGAGGAAGTATTTTTTATCATTGAGGCTAACTGAAAGACTAAGAAAATTATTTAAAATAGAAATTACATTGTAATATATAAAATATAACTGATTTATGCATAATTTATGCACCCTTCTAAATTAAAAAAATTTCTTATCAATATACCTTTATATATAATAATAAACAAAAGTTTTCATCCTAAGTGACTATACTGCTTTTCTATCTCTATACAGCCATAATCAACAATCCAACATTATTTGAACTTTCTTCCTCTGCTAAGATCCAGGCAGCTGAACTCCTTCTAATATAGTCATTTTCCATAAACATAAGGAAGCCCTTCAAGTAGACATGAAAAAAAATTTCTGAGATATACTGCTAGGTGGGGAAAAAAGTAAGATGCAGTATTTTTTATCATTATTTGGATTTAAAATCTGATAAAAATACAATAAACAGTGGTAATGAGACAGGGGAGAGACACTCTGCTTGCATATTCACAGAATCCCCCAAGAACTTGGTAAGAGTGGTTGCTTTTAAGGAAAAGAACTGCAGAGCAGGGATGAGAAGGAGATTGTATAATGCACTTTCTCATATTCTTTGAATTGTGCAGTTCAAGAATATAGAACTAATTCATATAAATAAATTAATAAAATTTTAAAACAAACAAAAAAAATGTCCATTGGTACCACTCCACCAAAGGAATAAGATGGCAAAATCATTTTCTGGGTTGTTAGCTATATACATATTCATTCTTAGGAAAACCCATTCCTACATTAAATCCATAAATACATCAACCCAAGGATAAAGAAATAAAAGTATTTATAATTCTTAAATGAATTCTTAACTTTCTGTAAATTGTACAAATGAGGCCAAACTTTTACTTATATAGCAGCAGATGGACATTTGAATTTTCCCCCAAGTAACTGAAAGAAATTACAATATTTTACATTAATCAGAAGGGGAGACACGAACAATTTTAGTTTCAATACATTTTCCTTGTGCCCTTTGGTGGGATCAAACTTTAGCAAAAACCTAACATATTTAATTACTAAATGTATATACAGAAAGATGTAAAAATTAGCTTTCATAGCCCAGTCTCAACCGTGATTAATGTAATCTTATTTAGCTAACAAAAAGAAAAAATCCTGCACAAATAAGCATCCAATTATAAGCATACAAATACCATTTTCTGGAGTAGTGAGTAAAAAAAGCTTGTTAGAGCAAACTGTTAATTACTGTATACTGCGGTGTAAGATAAACTGTGTTGTGATCAGCACAAAATATCACCAACTACAATCACAAAATTTTGATACTCAAGTGCAAACTGTGTTCAAGTTTCCAAATTCTAAAATTCTGTAAATGATATTGTTATACAAATAAATAATGAAGAAAAATAAATTAGAGTTTTAAATGAATAAAAACATACAAGGAAATTTGGTGATGTAGTTACAAGATCAGAGTGTAGTGAGTTCAGAATGATAACTGGAGCCAATTCTTCCACCTGTATGTCCATGTACTACTAAAACATTAACAATAATTAGATCCCGAGAATTAATTAATGACAGGTAAGACACTGACTCAGGTGGTAACTTGGCTGAACTCATATCCTGAGATGGTCCAACAAAAAAGGTACATAACATTTTTGAAAATTTTTATTGAATACTATCAGCAGGAAGTGCCTTTTAAATGTGTGTATATGTTTACATATGTAAGACATACACATGCACATACATAATTTATACATACATGGACTCCACTGACCAAATAAACGGAACACTAGTAGTTTAAAACTGGTAGTTTGTACCATAACATACTCACAAAATAAAATTTAATTTGTTACCATCATAATTTTTTAAAACTTTTATAGGTGACTTGAAAACTGACAATTTTTATAATGCATAAGCAAAAATTAAACTCTAAAACATGTTTATGTTAACTATTGTTTTCATTTAAGGTTATAAAACTAAAGTAAGTCATATGCTCAAATAAAAATTCCCCATAAATGCTTCAGAGATCCTTCATGTATGAGAAAGATGGTTTTATATTGACTATTAGATGAAGGAAATATTAAAGTGCTAATCATTTATTTTTCTTAGCAGTGGTTTCAATTTCAAATCATTGTCTTTTTTCATTGGCACACCTTGAAAAACTGGTTTGAACAGTGAAGTAAACTTTTCTTTGTGGTGGGAAGTTCTTCTAACTTCAAATGAAAGCATTTCAGTAACAGATATAAGTCAAATGTAAAAGAGAGTCAAGGCAATTATTCAGAGGACCAGAGCAAGAAACCTTGCTACCCAGGAACCGAATAAAGGTGTTAGGTTTATGTTTCTTCCAAGTACCATACTTAACTAGTTTGATATCAACTGAACTAACTGACCATACATTGCAATTATTATAGGCTCTTATGGAATGGGCCAATTTCAGTGAGGAATTTTATCCACAGTATAGGCTACTCCTACATAGTCAGTTGCATCAGGAATGCTCTATATAGGTGATAAGTTGGCTATTAAACAGGTAGAAGAACTAAATGTATATGGCACAGTTTGGCTCAAGAAATGGCTTGAGTGTTGACTAAGAAGTTGCTAAAGATGGTGCTCAGACACAGACAACAGTACAGTGATCATCAGAGAGAAAAGAGGGGGTGGGGGGAGAAGAACGAGGGTAAAGGGGGATAACTGGTGATGGAAGAGGACTTGACCTGGGGGGGTGAACACACTATACAATCTATAGATGACATATTATAGAACTGTACACCTGAAACCTATATCATTTTATTTAACAATGTCACCCCAATAAATTCAGTAAGAATTTTTTAAAAAAGTTTGTGTTTATATAAATTATTTATGGTTCTATAGTGAATGAAACAGATACATAAAAATAAGTAAATTCCCTTTAATGACATGGCACCTACCAAGACATCTTGAGTTTTAGCAGTCTAAACAATCAAAGAGCTACAAACATTCTAACACTCGGCAAGAGGGGGATGGTAGGAAATCTTAAACAGGTTTCATGGCACTTAAACTTTGTTAACTTGACTATAGTAATAGTTGTGAATTTGTAAACAGAATTGCCACCTCACTGTGAATGAAGCAGATGAAGATCTGCAGCATGACTGAGAGGGGAATCTAAACCATCAAACATAAGTTTTAGTAAGAAATACAAAGTAACAATAGCAGATGTATATTTAGATAATATAAATCTATCATATGGCACTATCAGCTGTGCTTTGATGAGGATACCTATGAATGTTCCAGGCAACAAGTTATTTTAAAAAGTTAAATTTTACTAAAAAGAAAATGTTCTCATAAAAAAGGAAAACAAAAAAAAATTCTTAAAAAAAACTTAAATATTAATGCATTTTAAAAAATGTAAATGAACATGTACAGTTGATACTATAAATTGATTTTTTTAGTCGTTTCCCACTATTCCCAGTTGTTATAATTCAGTTATTTTAAGTGTTGGTTTTATTTACCAATTAATATAATAGAAATCACACTGCAAATTTGTGTAATGGATAACTTAAGGAGTAATGCTACTTTTTCATACTGAATATAGAAAAATATCAAACTACAAAATTTTGCCTGTTAATGTTTACACCTGTACTTACATGGCCTGGAATAATCAATTTAATTAACGGACAGCACTGATAAATCTACTACACACACATCCAGTTCATAAGGATGTGTCACAGGTAGCCAGAAACCAGTGTGAAGGTAAATAGAAAACCCTGAAGAAAATAAAGTAGGGGGATGGGGGCCGAAGGGATGGTGTGCTATCATGAGAAAGGATGGATGCAATGAAAACAGGAAAACACTATTTCTCCCCATTTTTCAGTTTTCCTAAGGGCTTGATAAGTGGCAAGTACTTCCCTTCTCACTGGAAATGGCTTTCTGGGCGGCCCATCCCCAGAGCACTACAAAGTATTGACACCTATTCTACTGCTTTTTATTTTATGGTAAAGATACAGTTATTCTTGCATCTACAACACTTTACAATTCCTTTGTAAATATTACGATTTTAAAGCTGGGAGGAAATTAGAAAACCAACCACTTAATCTAACTAACCACTAATTTTGTTGATAGGGGACCTGAGGTCAAGAGAGGCTATGATTTCGTTTCTGATCTACATAAATACATTGCGACTAAAAGGTTTAGACATACTGTACCTATTGTTATGAAAAGCAAGAGACAAACACACATGAGAAATGCTTTAAAAACACAAAGAAAAGGTTACAAAAAAGGAACTCTCCACTGAGAGCTGCTGGAGACCTGTTCTGGTGTTAGTAAGAAATACTGCACTCAACACTGAAGGGATTCCAAGCCTGGAAGAGGGAAAAGGCACTGAAGCTGAAAGTGTAAATAAGTAATCATTACAAACAGAAAAGTATATACAAAGTACTTAGCAAGTACATGTTATATCTCGAAAAGCCATTAAAATGAAAAATGTAAAGCTTTTCTTATTATTTTCTAAGAAATTGGTTTCTACCCCCTATATTATAAGGACAAAGTATATGGTAAGATGATAAAAAGGGGGTGCTTGTGCTTATTTCAAATCCCCGGGCTCCTTTTACATGGCCCATCTGCAAAATCAGTTCCACTGCTGCTTTAGACAGGTAGTTCTAAGTGACTGCAGTCTTTTTATATGCTCAGCTGAGGTGAAAACAAAGCTCAGGTTAGAGTTTGATAATAGTGAATTCTACACGGCTTTCTATGACTACTTCTGTGGCATCATTTCAATACATTAAAATAACTTGTTTCAAAATAAATGTATTAAATTTTAAAAACTAAAAAAGTCAAGTATGTGTGTTCCTAAGATACCATTTGCTCATAGCAATGATCAGAAACAATACAGATATTTTTCATTGGAATTAGCTAGATCACTGCTTCCCAAAGTATCTCCCTGACAGAAAGCAAAATGGCTTTACATACGGCACATGGATAAACATGTTTTATTTACTTTTAAAGAATGACTTTTAATATACATC
Source organism: Micronycteris hirsuta (assembly GCA_004026765.1). Taxonomy (NCBI): domain Eukaryota; kingdom Metazoa; phylum Chordata; class Mammalia; order Chiroptera; family Phyllostomidae; genus Micronycteris; species Micronycteris hirsuta. The sequence continues at coordinate 86,220 of PVJI01004050.1, forward strand.
AGAAAAACATATGTTGTTCTCTACTTTAAGAGTGAATATTTAAAATATACATTCAGTAAATAGTAGCACGGGTGGCATGTGAACATGGCCAAATTTAAAGTCTAAAACCTGGCAGGGGTGTCCAACCTTTTGGCGTCTCTGGGCCACACCAGAAGAAGAGCTGTCTTGGGCCACATATTAAATACACTGCAACACATAATCAAAAAATCTCATCATGTTTTAAGTAAATTTACAGTTTTCTGTTGGGCAGCATTCACAGCCATGCTGGGCCACACATGGCCTGCGGGCCGCAGGTTGGACACCCCTGGAAGGTTTGGGAAATGCTGTGCTGATAAAGTAACTTCTCTGGCAATAAGCTAGCATCAATATTACTGGTGATCCACACTTTCTTGCCCCAGCCCAGCCTCTGTTTTTTATTCCTATATTGGGAAATGTACAATAACAGCTACGAAGAAGCTAAATTAGACAAAAACTCAGATACTTACTGTCGCTGGGGAGGCCCGAGTGGTGTGTGTCACTGAGTGACCAGAATTCTCCATTGAATTGCCAATCAGATAGGTTCCTCCAGAGCTGCTGATGAGTTGTCCTCCCGTGACGCCCATCTGAATCCCTCCAGTGCCCACCATACTGTGGGACGAGACCACAGTCGTCACCTGTGCCGAACTCCCTTGAGTATCAAAGTAATTCCCTCCAGTGTTTTGGCTGTACATCTGCGTTTCTGTGTAAGGATAAGTTGTTGTTCGGCTTTAGAAGAAGAAGAAAAAAGAAATTTACTAGCTTATTTATATCATCTTAATTAATGTTTTCTGGTGTGTATATGTATCTAAAATATATCAGTTAGTTTAGCCTTTGAAACATGGTTAGATTTTGTGTTTTGTGTGAAACTTCATTTCCAGAAGTAGTTGTGTTTACTTTCTGACATGAAAGCACATTCCTTTATTACATAAGTACCTCAACACTTCTCTACTCGAGCGCTTGTTGTCTACCTCCAGCATATAAATAAGTTCAGGTCTCTTGCCTCCAAAAAGTCTTGCTGAGTGACTTCTTCAACTCCTTATAAAACTCCCTCAACTCTCAGTTTTAGAAAAGCTGGGTTTTGGCATGTGCGAGGGCTGATAAGTCAACTCCCCACGCTACTTCACCTTCCTGGGTGACTTGCAATAAGCCTCCGTGGCTAAGCGTGCACAGATGTCTCTCTTGCCACCACAAGTATCTTGAGCAGTTTAGTCACCTTTTACCCTAAGTCTCTCTCTGTCCCTCTCTCTGTCTCTTCCTCTATGCTCAAGATTCTCCTGAATGGATGACTATGAGAGCTCTTCATGCCCTCCCTTTCCACTTCCCAACAACTGCAGTAAACCTGCCCTTAGCCTTTCACTGAAATTGCTTTTAATGAGGTCACTTGTGGCTAAGTCTAAATACCAAGATATAAGACTTCTGTCAGTCCTCATCCTTTTTGACCTATCTGCAATACACTGTTGTTGACCACTCCATGTTGCCCTTTCCCTCCTTCTGTTCTGATTAAGCTTGTCCGATTTATTTTTCATTTTCAACTGATTATAACATATTTTAACATGACTTCTGTTCTTCCTTTTTTTAAATTTACTTTATTTCTTAAAGATTGTATTTATTTAGCTTTAGAGAGGGGAAGGGAGGGAGAAAGAGAGGGAGAGAAACAGCAATGTGTGGTTGCCTCTTGCACACCCTGCACTGGGGATGGCCTGCAAACCAGGCATGTGCCCTGGCTGGGAATCAAACTAGCAACTCTTTCATTCCCAGGCCGGCACTCAATCCACTGAGCCACACTGGACAGGGCTGCTTTCACTTTTTATTTTAAGATAATTATATGCTCACGAGAAGTTGCAAAACTAATACAGAATAGTATAAAATACTATTATGGATGGACCTGGAGATTATTATGCTAAATGAAATAAGCCAGTCAGAGAAAGACAAATACCATATGATTTCACTTACATGTGGAATCTAATGAACAAAATTAACTGACAAACAAAATGGAAAGAGAAGCATGGACACATGGAACCGACTGACAGCTGTCAGAGGAGAAGAAGGTTAGGGGACTAGATGAAAAAAGGTGAAGGGATTAAGTAAAAAACATATATGCATATATAACATAGACACAGCTAACAGTATGGTGACAGCCAGAGGGAAAGGGGTGGGTGGTTGGTGGAGATGAACAAAGAGGGGGAAGTGGGGATGGAAAGTACTTTGCTTAGGTCAAGGGTGCATGATGCAGATTATGTTTTATTAACTTGTATACTTGAAACCTTTATGATTTTGCAAACAAAATTCACCCCCAATAAATTCAGTAAACATTCAAATATTAAATTAAAATTCCCAGGTTTCTGGACTTCCTAAGATGGCAGCATAGGTGAATGCACCGTACCGCCTTGCACAACCAATCAAGGAAAAAAATCAGAAATCTACACATCCAAACACAGCCAGATCTGACAGAAAATCATATTGAGAGGAAGTCCGACAACCAAGGAATTAAAGATGATACATTCATCTAGTTTGGTGAGCCAGAAGGTGCAGAGTGAAGGGAGAGCGCTCAGCGACTCCGCAGCGAGCAGGTGAGTAGACCGCAGGTCCGCGGTTGGAGGGGTGGTCCCCGCGGGGCTGCAGCACACCCAGATGGGGACCGACTGAAGCGCAGCCTGCGTCTGGCTCATCCGGACCTAGCAGGGCCAAGAGACCGGTGGACTCGGTGGACTCGGCAGGTCTGCATTCGCGTGCAGAGAAACCGGGAAAGAAAGCAGTGCGCAACCCATCAGCGCAGAGTGAGAGCGCCTGTGTGGGGGTGGAGTCGGCGGTGGGAGGAACTCCCGGCCTCACAGGAAAGTTCGCTGGGGAGACCTGCGGGGGATTCGAGTGGTGCAGCCCGTCCAGCAAGCCCAGAGCAACCGCCGGAGCCAGCGCAGAGGGGCCCAAAGTGCTTGCAGGAGGCGGTGTGGGTGCAGAGAGCGGAGAAGGCGCCATTGTGCGCTCCGGTCCCACCCCCAGAGGCTACGTCCCAGCACAACTACCGGGAACTTCCCTGCACAGGGGAACACCAAGACTCCGCCCCCCTTACAGTAACAGGATCACCAAGGGAAAAAAAAATGGCCCAAAGAAAGGGACAAATCAAAACCCCAGAGCTAACCGATCAAGAGATAGCCAACCTATTAGAGGCGCAGTTCAAATCCCTTGTAATAAGGATGCTTTCAGAATTCGACGAAAAATTAACGAACTTGCTGGAACAAATGAGGAGAGATCTGCAGGGAACCAATAGAGATAAGGAAACTGGGACTCAAATCAATGGAGTGGACCAGCAGAAAGAAAAAAACATCCAACCAGAAAAGAATGAAGCAGCAAGAATTCAAAAAATGGAGGAGGGGCTCAGAAACCTCCAAGACATCTGTAAACGTCCCAACATGCGAATCATAGGGCTGCCAGAAGGAGAAGAAGAAATCCAAGGAATTGAAAAAATATTTGAAAACATAATGATGGAGAATTTCCCGAAGCTGGCGAAGGAAATAGACTTTCGGGAAGTCCGGGAAGCTAGAGAGTCCCAAAGAAGTTGGATCCAAAGTGGAACACACCAAGACACATCATAATTACATTACCCAAGGTCAAAAATAAGAAAAGGATCCTGGGAGCACAAGAGGAAAGGAGACAGTTACCTACAAAGAAATTCCCATAAGACTGTCAGCTGATTTCTCAAAGGAGAACTTGCAGGCAAGAAGGGGCTGGACAGAGGTGTTCCAAGTCATGAAAGGCAATGACCTACATCCAAGAATACTCTATCCAGCGAAGATTTCATTTAGAATGGAAGGGCAGAGAAAGTGCTTTGCAGATAAGGTCAAGTTCAAGAAGTTCATCACCACCCAGCCTTTATTGTATGAAATGTTGAAGGGAGTTATATGAGGTATGGAGGAATATCAACAGGGGAGTGGTAGGGCGAGAGGGTGGGAATGGGGCACAGAACAAGTAGCATAAACGGGAGGTAGACAAAAGACGGGAAGGTTAGAATAGTATAGGAAGTGCAGGAGCAGAAGGACTTATGTGTATGACCTATGGACAAAACTAAAGGGAGGGGAAAAGGGGGTAAGGGGGAGGGGGGAAAGAAGGGGGGAAATGGGGCAACTGTAACAGCATAATCAATAAAATATAGTTAAAAAAATAAAATGAAATTCCCAGGTTTCTTTTGCCATTCTCTTCAACCCACATCTTACAGCTAGCCACTACTGACAATTTAATGTGTATGTTTTCAAACATTTTTTATGTATACACAAGGTTTTTCTTAACCTCTTCTGTTCCTTAGTTTCTATAGCATTTCTTTTCCACTTTTTACTTTTTCTACCACTACCTTTCAAGAACATTTCAAAGCTCCATTTTTTTTTTTGGCACTTTGACAAAACACTGATATTTTCTGAGGTCTCTGTGTTCAGCTTTTATTTTTTCTCATTTTATTCAAACCATGTGCCTTCACCATATACCATATGATCACATAGATGTTCATAGTAAATCTTGCATAGGTTTACATCTCCACTCTCTTTACTTTCTAGCTATACTGAAAGAATTTTAAATCTGGGTTTCTAATAGCCACCTGGTTATCTCTATGAGGAAACCCTACGAGGAAGCCCCATATATAAAACTTAACAAGCAGTTCCTTACCTCTCTTGTTCTTTTTTCCTACATTACCCTTCTGAACAGACAGCAGCACCACCATCCTCAGCTTCAGAATGATTCCTCTCTCAGAATGACATCAGTCACTAAGTCCTACTAATTTTACCTTCTAAATAATTTTCCAATTCTCCTTTCCATTCTCATACTCAGTGCTTTCACTAATAATATTGTGCATTATAATTGCCTTCTGATTGTCCTCCCTCTAATTGGCTCTCTTCCAATCTACAACTGTCCTGCCAGGGGAGCTCTTCTAAAATGCAAATACAAAAATAAAACTTGTCTTAAAAACATTTCCATGATTCTCTCTTGCCTGCAGAAGAAATTCAAAACTGCTAGCTGACCTTACAGGAGCCAGCAGGGCTGGTGCCTATATAATCTTCGGTCTTGGTACAAGCCATGTCCTCAAGTGCTCTTTCTACTCACACCATACTGACCTCTGTGCTGGTCCCCTAAAGTGCCATTTTCTCTTACCTTCCTGCTTTGTAGCACGTGGTTTCTTCTGCCTGGAAGGCCTCTACATCTTTCTTTAACACCTTTCCTTTGTCCTCATCACTTATAAACTCTCAGCTCAAGCAGCACCTTATCTCCAAATTATTTTTCTGTACCCCCTTGCCCTCTGTGGTCACTCTTCTCAGGGCTGTTCTGCTTTGTTCTCTGTATTTTCCTAATACATACCCTGTGCACACCTGTAACTCCCCACATACTTATTGTTAAATTCTTCATGTCTTCACACTCCCATGGAATCATGTTTTTTATTCCCGCCCGTACCTTCAATACTTAACACAGTTGCTTGTACACTACAGACACACTAATCAGCAGATAAAAATATAATCTGACAACATAGCTGGTTTCATAAATTTATAAAACACAAATCTTTTGTTAAAACATGAAAAATTATGTTAAACTATTCAAAGATTTGTAGCATTTAAAACAGGTTGTTTGAACTCATTACAAAGTATACTTATTGAATTTATAATGTAAATTTTAATACAATAACAGTGTTTTGAAAGTATTCTACACCGTAATGCATTCCAGAAAGAGCCACCACAGCAGAACCAGACACAGATTTTAGTTGGGGTGATGACAAAAACAACCCAAGAACATCTTTTAAAGAGAGAAAAAAATGCCATTTGAAATACATATACAGTTCTTCTCTCATCATTGCTCTATTTTCTAATTGAAAGTCTCACTTACATATCTCTTTCATTACATTTTGATAAAATAAGAGTCATAAAGATTTCAAGTTTAGGTAAAAAGAAAAAGGAGATGGTTTTAATTTATGTCCACTGAATATGGCAGTGATCCTATTTGACTATGCTTAAAATAACACAATTGGATGTTGATATTTAAGCATAGCCAAACAAGGTATACAAATAGATATAGGACAATAAATACTTTGACAGACTCAAGAAATGGTGCCAGCTTTCCTTTTCATAGTCTCAGCAAAATGCTTAAGCATGTTCCCTAGCACTAAGTTGATTTCACAAACAAAACATATAATAATAACAAATGATAGTTAACATACTGACCATTTACTATACAACGGGTACTATTCTATGTGCTCAGGTACTAACTCTTTTAATCTTCATGTCAACTCTATGAGATAGGAACTATTATAATTCCTATTTCACAGACAAGGTGAATAGGTTGAGCAGCTTTGTCCAAAGCAAAACGCTGGTAAAAAATGGATATGGAACCTGCAATCAGCCCATGCTCTCAACCATTTTGTCACATAAAAAGAACTTAACTTTTTATAGTATATGTCAAAGATATTTGTGAATGACTATTGGGGAATAGTCCTAACAGGTGGTACAAGGCCATATGAACCTCCTGTTACTACTTCAGATTTCCTTACACCTTAGTTCACTATTTATTTGCCCAACACCATTCTCCTCTCTTACCCAGAATAGGATCTGCAGATGTACTCACAAGAGTAAAGAGATAGAAAAGGTGAAACTACTTCAGAGGATACTTATACTATTACATATCTGGAATTTTTATGTTCTATGATCATGAAGTTGCTGCTCTTATCACAAAAGAAACATTTCAAGGAATTTATATCACTCCATCTTTTGGGCATGTCTCCTTCATATAATTAGTTCTCAGTGAACATTAGTAATGCAAGCAAATGCATCATAGATATATAAAATCTGTATCTGTGGCCCTCAAGACAGTATAAAAATAGGGCAGCAAAATGCAACCTGCTTTAATTTTCATACTTCTCTCTCACTGGAGACGATTCAAAAGATAAAAAGCGAGCAAAGAACAAGACAAGGGTAAAAGTCACTGAAGAGTATGTCTAATCCATAAACTATCTTCATTCATTAATGACCCACTGACTGTGAAGGCTAGGCTACTGCATAAACATGCCCTGGGGTAAAGACTGGCAATTTCTAGGGAAGGGAAAAAGGACAATTTTATTAGGAAATGAATTTGTCTCTGACAAATAATGTACACTTGCAATGAGAAATAGAGGAGATTTTAAACACTGGATTGGGTAATAGAGGCAGACCGTACTACCTTTAGTCATTCTTTAAAGGTAAGAAGACAAGCATTAACCTATTTGTTGAAGTACTATCTGGAGCAAGAGCCAGAATTATGCACAAGTAACTCCTAAAGTTCTTTCCATGGTCTAAATGCTTTAAAAACCCTTTAATTAATACTGAAGAATTTATGTGAAAAAAAAACAAGCACCAACAGCAAAAACAAGCAGTTCTTTCTTAGGTACTAGAAATAATGACTATTTAATTCTGATACCTAAGATTAACTTATCTTCCATATTGCATAATGAATACATATGAGTTATTGCTTGCACATTATTTATCCCAGAAATTCCCAAAATACAGGGTGGGGCAAAAGCAGCTTTACAATGTTCATATGGAAAATAATACAATAATTAACAAATATTAATAGAAGAATAAACTCTGTTTCACGTATTCACTACTGTGAACCTAATTTTGTCCCATTCACTATATGTTTGAGAAAATAACTCAATATTTGGCATATCTGATTGAAAGCAGCAACTATTTCTGGACTGCACATTCCTGAAACAGCTAAATTTCCAAGCAATTCTGTTCACATTTGAAAGATGCTCCTCTGTTTCTTTTGTTTGTTATTTATTGATTGCCACAGACTGTTATGAAAATGTCATATTATTTCTCTAGCAGAAAAGAATCTTTCCATTGTTCTGCATATGTATCCAATAATGAATGTAAAGCCATAGGTATGTGCATACTTGCTGACAGAAGCTTCTTCATAGCTGACTCTATTATAAGGTTCTATGTAAATGTCAGGTCTCTGATCTATTGAATTCAGTAAATTATTGCTGTTTGCATCCCATCATGCCTCAGCACATACCTTGGCTAAGCATGACTCTGAATATTCCCTGCCTGCTTATTCACTGAGATGATTATGTCAGTTTACCTCAGCTATAACCAATTTTTGTTTTAACTTCATGTGTCTTATCCACAACTCCAGATATGTAATATCTCTAAATTATGTGTTTTGCATTTTACCCAGGCCTTGATATCCTCTCCCACCAATAAGGCAGTCAACAAAAAAAGTCAAGCAATGGTATGAAAATGGCAAATTAAGGAAATAGAATATCTTCCAAATTTTATACTATAAAATTTGTTGTGAAGATAGAATATAGTAATGTTGATCATTATAACATCTTACATTGGTATAAGTGTTTTATGTTTTCAGGCTACTTTGTACTCATTCTTTTAACAAATATTTACTGAGCATTTATTCTGGCTCCTAGAATAACAGGAACAAAACAGATATAATCTCTACTGTCAAAAAGGCTACATAATTTAAGGACTAACTGGTCAAAAGAGAAATGGAAATAATATAATGAGAAATGTTCTTAAGTTTATGACAGAGAAAAACAGACTATTAAAGTGTAATAAATGGGAGGGGTATATTCAATGGGTTAGTCAAGAATGAATAAGAGAATACCCCTAAATAAGAGATTTAGGTTGAAACTAAACAATGAAAAAGTCAGCCCTATGGAAATCAGGAGGAAAATATATCAGGAAGAGAGTACAGCATGTACAGAAAACAACACTGGAAAGATCCTGGTATTTAGGAAGAAATTACAAGTGTAGAACGGTTGGATATAACAAATGAGAAGGATACTAGGAAGCAATGAGGTTTTAAAAGGTAAAAAACACAAGGAGTTCGGGCCAAGATGGAGGCATAGGTAGAAATGCTTTGCTTCCTTGCACAACCAAAAGAAGGATAATAACCAATTTAAAAACAAAAAAACAACCAGAAATGCCAGAAAATCAAACTTCATAGAACTCCAACAACCAAGGAGTTAAAGAAACACTCATCCAGACCAGTAGGAGGGATGGAGATGGACAGCTGGGCAGAGAGGATGCACAGCAAGGCGTGTTGGACTGTGGGCAAGGCTGGGAATGGCTGATGTGGAAATTAAAGATTCAAGCCTCTGGCTGTAAAATTCTGTGGGGATTATGAAGGCAGGAGAGTCCAGTCTTACAGGAGAGTCCATTGGAGAGGCCCATATGACCCTAGAATGCACACAAACCCCCCACCTGCGATTGAAAGGGCACAATCTACTTTGGGAAGTGAGGTAAGTGACAGAAAGTGGGGCAAGAGTGGAGCAAGTGACATTGTTCCCTCTCTGACCTCTCCCCCACAGACAGCACCACAGCACAGCAAAAAGGGTTGCCCTGCCCTAGTGAATACCTAATGCTCTGCCCCTTACAACATAACAGGTGTGCTGAGACAAAGAAATAGGGCCCAAATGAAAGAATAGATCAAAACTCTAAAAATAGAACTAAGCGATGAGGAGATAGACAACCTATTAGATACAGAGTTCATAATGCTAGTAATCAGGATGCTCACAAAAATGATTGAGTATAGCTGCAAAATAAAAGAAGATGTGAAGGCTATACAAAGTGAAATAAAGAAAAATATACAGGGAACCAACAGTGAAGAGAAAGAAACCGGTACTGAAATCAATGATTTGGAACAAAAGGAAGAAATAAACATCCAACCAGAACAGAATGAAGAAACAAGAATTCAAAAAAATGAGGAGAGGCTTAGGAACATCTGGGACAACTTTAAGTGCTCCAACAACCAAATTATAGGGGTGCCAGAAAGAGAAGAGGAAGAGCAATAAATTAAAAACTTATTTGAAAACATAATGAAGGAAAACTTCCTCAATTTGGCAAAGGAAATATAGACTTTCAGGAAGTCGAGGAAGCTCAGAGGGCCCCAAAGAAATTGGACTCAAGGAGGAACACACCAAGGCACATCATAATCACATTACCCAAGACTGAAGATAAGGAGAGAATCTTAAAAGCAGCAGGAGAAAAGGAGACACTTACCTACAAAGGAGTGCCCATAAGCCTATTGGCTGACTTCTCAAAAGAAACCTTGAGGGTAAGAAGGGGCTGGAAAGAAGTATTTGAAGTCATGAAAGGCAAGGACCTACATCCAAGATTACTCTATCCAGCAAAGCTATCATTTAGAATGGAGGGGCAGACAAAGTGATTCCCAGATAAGATAAATTTAAAGGAGTTCATCATCGCCAAGGCCTTATTATATGAAATGTTAAAGGGACTTATCTAAGAAATAGGAGAAGATCAAAAACTATGAACAGTAAAATGACAACAAACTCACAACTATCAACTACTGAACCTAAAAAACAAAAACAAAAGCTAAGCAAACAACTAGAACAGGAACAGGATCTCAGAAATGGAGATCACTTGGAGGGTTATCAGTGGGGAGGGGGGAAATGGGAGGGAAAGATACAGGGAATAAGAAACAAAATTGGCAGGCATAAAATAGACAGGAGGAGGTTAATAATAGTATAGGATATAGAGAAGTCAAAGAACTAGTATGTACAACCCATGGACATGAACTAAGAGGAGGGGGAATGCTGGAGGATGGGAGTTATAGGGCAAAGGAGGATAAAGGGGAGGAAAAAATGGGGACAACTGTAATAGCATAATCAATAAAACATACTTTAAAAGTAAAAGGTAAAAACTAAATATTTAAGTTGTGTAAACAAAATTTGTTGGTATGTGGATCATGATCAATAATTTTAATTGGTCACAACAGCATTAAAAGAAGAGATTAGACAAAGTCAAAGCATATTTCACCTAGTAAGTATAGGAATTACTTTCACAAACTTTTTTTTCATATACATATATGGTGTGTGTGTACATACTCATATGTGCATGTGTGTTTTTACCTGATTGTAACATGAACATCTAATATTCTCACTGTGGATGGTAGTTTAAAAAGCTTGAAACCCACTACTATAGACTATGGCGAGAGGTTTGGATTTTGATTTAGGCTGGGATAGGCACAGTAAGGGGGAGGTAAGGGAAAGTTCTAGTCAGAGAAACAACCTTAACAAAGGCCTGAAGCCAGAGAGATAATGGGAAATCAAGGGGAAAGTATGCAGCCAACAGGGTACAATACCACAGATGGGTCATGTGAGATGATTCTGGAACATGTTGATTAGATATAATGATAGGAGGGGATCTCATCGGGAAGTGCTTCCATGTAGTGATAGCAATGTACATGTGATTGGACTATATTGAGGAAATAAGTAAGTGAAGGCAGCCAGAATGAACAACTTTTTAGATATTTTCGAAAAGTTTGAGAGGACATGAGAAAACTGGGGAGCTAGGGAGAATTTTGGGGAGAGATGGGGAATACATTTTCTCACTTAACTTGCACTAAGTGATCCAGACAGGCTAGGGATTATTACCCACCTTGTAGAGCTATGATGAGAATCCAGTGCTAGCAACTGTGGACAGAGGTGGGGACAGGTGCAGCGGGGTGCTGTCCTCACTGGACTACTTCTGTGGTATGGTTTTGTCTATGATCTGGCTGCCAGTGTTGCTTGTACCTGTCTTTTTTCACCCTGCTCTCCAGACTTACTGGAAATTCCTTGAATCACAAATATCTTTCAATAAATTCTTTGTTTTTGTTAAATAAACCTGAACTGGTTTCTGCTTCTTGATACTAAAAACCCTGTCTTAAACAATTTCCCATTGTGAAGTTTTTATGTGAGTCACCAAAGCCCTACATAGAAGTAGCTGTACTCTTTGGAGTACTCTTCAATAAATTGCTATCATGTAATACATAATATCTGGCTGGCCAGAATCCACTATTTATTTGAGTTTCTAAATAGATCTTTTCTTGAATGCTCCAAGTCAGACTGAAGGCAGAAGATATATCAAAGAGGTGACATGTCCATTTTGTGAAAGACACCAAAGAGAAAATAGTAATTTAGAAAGGAATTTAAATGACCTGATATTTAAACTCTTATTATTACCTAAGAATAAAAACAATAGATTATATGTAAAGTAATAAGTAGTACTCAATAAGACTAATAAAATACTTGCCTTGATTTAAATTCAGGAAACATACTTATTTCTGCTAATTTCAACTGCTATTAACAATAAGTAAAAAATAAAAGTATTAATTGAGTTATTGCCACAAATAGGGAGGAAATGTAAGAATAAATGTTTAAGTCAATAATAAAAATTCTTGCAATGACTAATTGGGCTTTGTCATCATATATAGTATTTTATTACCATATATGTTGATAATGTACAGAGTACTGGAATCATAACTTTTTATATATCCTATTATCATTACCAAAAGAAACGTAGACATTTACACTTGACTTTGTATTTGAATTCTTTATTTCTATAATAAAGAAATATGGTTCTCACACTTTAGTGTGCAACAGAATTACCTGGAGGACTTTTTTAAAACAGACTGCTGGACCTCACCCTAAAGTTCCTGATTCTGTAGAACCGGGCAAGGGACCAACGAGGGCATTTCTAACACGTTCTCAGGCAATGTCAATGCCGCTGGCCTAGACACACTCTTAGAACCACTGCACTGGAGGACACTAAAAATGTGACGCTCAACTTTCACAGGTATGAAGGAAAAACTGCCATTTCACAACTATCAGTTTTTTAAGTCTGTTTCAGTTTACATATATTTTTTTAACTCAAAGTCTACTGATAAAAAGGAGTTTTATATTCATGGCACAGCTATCCATGAGAACACTGCCAAAACTTCCTTTGCTTTAAGAATTTTTGAAGCATACCAGAAAAGGCACACATAGTAAGTATATATACAGGTCATTTGAGACAACAGAAGTCAGTGAAGTGGATTTATGAACTTAAATCAACTTTGGCAGGAATAGATCATAAAAAATTTAATCCAGGTTTACTGGTCTAAATCTGCAATTAAGAAAATCTGAGCTGGAACATATGGTGGTTCTGTTTTTAATTTTTTGAGGAACCTGCATACTATTTTCCATAGTGGCTGTACCAATTTACATTACCACCAGCAGTTTACAAGGGTTCCTTTTTCTTTGCATCCTCAGCAAGTCCTCTGTTACCTTTTTTCCTTGTCTTTTTAATAACTGCCATCCTAACAGGTGTGAGATACAGTATTGTTTTGCATTTTCCTGATGGTTAGTGACATAAAGCACCTTTTTATGTACCTGTGGGCCATTTGTATGTCTTTTTGAAAAATGTCTATTCAGATCCTTTGCCCATTTTTAAATCAGATTAGTTTATTTCTTGCTATTGAGCTGTGTGAGTTCCTTATATACATATATATAAAATAAAATAATAAAAATGCAAATAACAAAATAAAAATAAAAAACATATAGATATATATTGCATTTTTTATTGTTGTTCAAGTACAGTTATCTCCATTTTCCTGCCACCACTTTCCCCTGCCCCACCTGCCTCCACCTCCCACCCTCAATTCTACCCCACTTTGGCTTTGTCCATGGGTCCTTTGTACCTGTTCCGTGATGACCCTTCTCCTTCTTTCCCCGTTATCGCCACAGCCCTCCCCTCTGGTTACTGTCAGTTTGTTCTTTATTTCCAAATCTCTGGTTCTATTTTGCTTGCTTGTTAGTTTTGTTGATTAGGTTTCACTTATAGGTGAGATCATATAGTAGTTTCTTATAGATTTTGGATACTGCCCCTTATCAGCTGTGTGATTGGCAAATTTTTCTCCCATTTTATAGGTTGCCTTTACATTTTGTTGATGGTTTCCACTGCTCTGCACAAGCTTGATCGCTTCATGTAGTCCTGCTCGTTTACTTTTACTTCTGTTGCCTGCATTTTTGGTGTCATATAAAAAATACCATTGCCAACACTGATGTCAAGGAGCTTACCCTCTACATTTTCCACCAGGAGTTTTACAATTTCAGGTCCTACATTTAAGTCTTCATCTATATTCAGTTAATTTTAGGTGAACGGTATGAGATAGGAGTTCAATTCCTTTCTTTTTCATGTTGACATCCAGTTTTCCCATCATCCTTTACTGAAGAGACCATCTTTTTCCCGTTGTGTATTCTTGGTGCCCTTGTTAAAGATCATTTTACCACATATGCGAGAGTTTACTTCTGGGCTCCCTGCTCTGGTCATTGGTCTCTGTGTTTGTTTTAGAACTACCACATAATTCACCAATGCCAATTCTGGGTATATATCCCAGAAATGAATATCTCAAAGAGATATCTGCATTCCCGCATTCACTGCAGTATTATTCACAATAGCCAAGACATGGAAACAACTTAAGTGTCCACAAAAAGATGAATGGATAAAGAAAATGTGACATATATATGCAATGAAATATTATTCAGCCATTCACAACAATGGATGAACTTTGAGGGCACTGTGCTAAGTAAAATAAGTCAGCGAAAAACAAATACTGTATGATCTCATATGTTACACATAAAAAATCAAACTTACAGAAACAGAGAGTAGAATGGTGGCTGCCAGGGGCTGAGGGTGGGAATAATGGCGGATGTTGGCAAATGTACAAACTTTCAATTATAAGTAAATTCTGTGGATCTAATGTACAGCATAGTGACTATAGTTAATATTACTGAACTTGAGAAAATACTTGAAAAAATGAAAATAAAAAACTGAGCAACCTCATATATGTGCACATGCTCAAAAGAGTTTTGTACTGAAAATTATGTTTAAAGATGAAAAAGAAAAGCAATTAGGCTTTTGGTCAAGATGGTGATGTAGGCAAACATGGCTCACCTCTTCACTCAGCCACATCAAAATTATAACTAAAATATAGAACAACCATCACTTAGGAATATCAGAAATCAAGTTGAATGGAAGTCTGACCTGTACAGTTTCTTCAGCTACACAATCGAAGAAACCACATCCATCCAGACTGCTGGTAGGAGGGGTGTGGACACGTAATGGGCTGATCCCACACCCACGTGTGTTGGATAAAAGTTCGGGAGGGACATATCGGGAGCAAAGAATCCCAGATCCAAACCAAGCTCCCAAGCCCAGGCTTCCAGTGCCAGGAAGGTAAGTCTCCACAATTTCTGGGTGTGAAAACCAGCAGCGATTGAGTTGGTGCAGGAGGCTGCTGGAGCCCTAAACAGTTCTTCTTGGGGAACCCGCACACAGACTCACCTACTCAGACTCACTCCATCTGAGCTCCAGCACTAGAGTGGCAGAATGTACACAGAGCTTAGACCACAGAAAAAATTATATGGTTAATAATATGACTGATGAAGATACAAGAAGAAAGGAAGAAAATAAAAGAATATAGCCAGAAAAAGCCAGAAGAAGATAGTGATTCAAGTATGGAGTAGCTGCCTGGTTGACTGTTAAAGATTAAGAAAATTTAATGTGGAAGAATGTCTATTATATTTAAAAACTAGAGGTCACCAATGACCCTTATAAGAGCAGTCTCACTGTAATGCAAAGAAGCAAGCCAGCTAGGAAGAGGCTGAAGAATATGAGGTCAATCCTGAAAGGTTTTTACCATAAAGAAGAAAACAAAAATCAAGGACTTGTTAATGAGATGGATATACAGTCTAGTAAGACGTTGAAAAGTGGATGCAGCTACAGCATGTATGTATGCTATTGATGCCAAATACAGTATTAATCTCGGAAAACAGGTGGTATGCCCAACACCCAAAGTCAGGTACACTGCTGAACTAAGAGCAGTTCTGGACCCCAGAGAATTCCCTGAGAGGCAACTCTGTAAGTGTGACTATTTCTGAGTGCCAGACTAGGGTTTGTTCGTACTGTCCTCTCTAGAACCTTCTGGTCTTTAAAAACTCAGCCTTCATGAGTCAGCCTTAGACTTTATGTAGCTGGAGGACTATAATCATACCCTAAAATACTTTAGTCTGTTAAGCACAATATCATGATTCCCAACCACTTCAAATACATACTCCCCAACTAGGATGTCTAATTTTCGCTTACAAATTTTTGTTGCATCAGAAATTTTTAACATGTTTTACTTTTGCAGTTAATTTTTTAAGATGAGTAAATACATTAAAAGTGAATATACTTTTTCAGACAATACAAGACCTGGTTAATTAAGTAATGCTTTTAACTCTTAATCCCTATTTTCCAGATTAGGAAATCTGGTGCAAAAATGTTATTTTCCTGAGGTTATATTACAGGCAACAGGAGAAATGATGCTTGAACATGGGTCTCTGAAGTTCATGTAAGAAAATTACTAACAGAACCTGGTTCCAAATCTAAAAATGTGTATGTGGATTTCTTTCATTTCCTCCTTTCTTAAGAAAAAGGAGGGGGGAAGAAAAGAGGAAAAAAATGAGTATCTGAAGTCTTCCAAGTGTTATCATGTGGAACCACCTATTCTGCATGTCAAGTCTAGGATATGAAAATATTAAATAACATCACTCTAAATATGCATCATTTAATTTACTAATGGAAAATAATAAAAAGGTATATACACCATGCAAAGAATAGACTTTTCTCTCAACAGACATTTGACTAAAATATGTGATGTTAAAAACTAGTACATGCATACTTTTCCATGTATTTTACGAATACAGAAAGAACATTCTATATTCATAAAACAAATTTAACTATAAAAGTATAAGATGGGTTTGTTATTCATATGAATAACAAAAGGTTCATCTTAAAAAGTCACAAGTTCAATTATGATCTACAATACGATACATAATAATACAATAGTAAAATGGATAAAATTTACTATTTTTTAAAACTGGTCAACCCTTCTTCACTAACAGCCTAAATAATTCAAGACCAAAAGACTATCACCTGCAGATCACTGAAAAGAATCATGATTGAGGGTCAAAAAATAGGAACTCTATACACTAACTAGCCAGGAAAATTCATTTACCTCTCTAAGCCTCAGTTTACTCATCTGTGAAGTGGCAGAATTGAAATAAATGATCTCCATGACTTTCCTAACTCTGACATTTGAAAGCCTTCCATTTTGGGAGTCGTGGAACAGTTATGGGATTCCGGAAATAGGCCCTTCCTAATTGTAGACAGATCTTGGTGTTCTTTTCTACAAAAGGGCAGTTCTCTCTCCGGCGACTTCCTAAGTAACCAGTCACATATTTCCTAAAATCCACAAACAAACCAGATCTTATCACGATTGTCCAACCCACGGCCCATGGGCGACATGTGGTCCAGGATGGCTATGAATGCAGCCCAAAACAACATTGTAAATTTACTTAAAACGTTTTTTTTGCTCATCAGTTTTCATTAATGTTTGTGTATTTAATGTGTGGCCCAAGACAGCTTTTCTTCTTCCAGTGTGGCCTAGAGACACCAGAAGCTTAAGAGACCCCTGTACCTACACCACAGTGAATGTGTGTATCAGCAGAAGAACAAATAAAGAAAGCATCCTCTCCATATCAATTATAGAAATTCCATATAACCATTTCTTCAAGCAGAAAGCAGTTTAATAAAAAGTAAGAAAAATTTTACCCTCAAATCCTGAAACTAACTATTATACTAAAAGACAAAAAAAGGAACTTGAAGAATATCTCTTTTAAGATTCCTTATTAATGATTTTTAAAGTGTATAGGAAAAAATATGATGGATTAAAAAAATATACTAATCACACGATTTTCAAGCAATGACTATTTTAAAAATGAGAGTCCAGTACACATGCTTATGGGTTTTGAATAAATCTATTTAATGTCAATATATTAACAATATACCACCACCCAGAGTATGTCATGTGCTGCTATTAGGTATTAGATAAATGTGCTCTTGGTTCAGTTTTTAAAACATTGCATTTCTTTCCTATGGGACAACTCAGAGCCTTTCAGAGACTAATAACAGGAATTTACAGACCTTAAAAGAAAGGCCTTCACGCAGTATTTCCCTGTTTGTGTAACCATAAAATGGACTAACATTTTGTGAAACACAGTTTGATAAATTCGATACTGGAGTTGCTGAGAAATCAATAAACAGGAAGACATGAGACAGCTTTCTATGGGTCAAATCTTATTGCGACAGATACCCATACCATGAACATTTGAGCATTTCAAAACCCATCAGCTCTAAACAGTGGATAAGCTTCAAAGAGAGGATGATAGGAGAAAATCTTTTAAAATAAAAAAAGTTTTTAAAAAACATTTCTTAATCTGGCCATGAAATACTACGGTATCTTTATTTCTATTTTGACTAACATGACAGAAGAGTGAGTGGGGAAGCATGAGTCACAAAGGAGTGGGGGAAAGAAAATAGTCATTTCTTAGCTACATCTAGATATTTCAATTGACTCGGACTCTCTCTGCATGATATGAACTGTTTCTCAGCAGGTTTAATTACAGTATTCTAAATGACTACACATCATAAATTGCAGAATCTGTAGAAATGAAAAAGACTAATTCAGTCTTTGAAAAAATCCTCTTGGGAAAACTACTGTAAGAAAATATAAAGATGGTGGAGACTGGGTGACTACAGACACAATGATAAAACAAACAGGAGCAAAAGGGAATTAAGTTACCTTCTCTCCTGAGTAAAGAGTTATTCTACTCCAACTCCCGGCACAGTACAGCAGTCTCAATTGCTCAGTTTAAACACGTGCTCACTCACTAACTCATACTGTTCAGCCTGTCATGCTGGCAGTAAGTGTCCACATTCATGGTGAGAACCAGGCAAACACACTGCTATCTCCCAATTGAAATGATTACACATTTTCGTTAAGTGACGACACATTTCTGTGAGGGCTATCATCACCTCTCAAGTAAGACCTGTGCGTCGTGGCCGGTCAGGACGGGGACGCTGGTGACAGGAGCATCGGTAAGCCAGTCCCGACCAAGCGCGCACAGGCTGCAGGCCTACACATAGGGTGCTGGAGAGCTCGTGATAAAGCTGGGTATGGCCAGCTTCTGGGACTATCATCAGCAAAAACCATTTATTATCACACAGAAGTATGAATTTGACTATGGCCCAAGTCAGGGATCAAACACTAGCTGGCTATTATTTCAGAGTGATGGCAGAATATGGAACAATCTTGCCTAACACACATGGAAGGATATCAAATAAAAAGAGGGAGTACAAAGAACCTAAAATGAACATCAGAGACAAAAACTATATATACGAAAATGTCAGTCAGCACTACATAATGAAAAAAAAACTGGAATGGCTAATGCTAAAAAAAAATTTTGTTATATATGAGAAAAAACATTCATACTCCCCTAGCTACCAAAATTTTGAATATAACTCATGGCAATGCAATGTCTCTTTTTAGTAAATCTGAAAATGATGCTGCAGAATCTTTAGTCAAAACTTATACTTGATAGTAATGAAAGGTTTTTAAAGATGCACCTTCTCTCCCTTGACCAAGAGTGCACATTTATGACATGACTGGCTGGGGTTGCGATACAAACTGGGCCCATACAGACTGAATCAAAGCTAATTGGACTTTGTGGGAAATGAACTCATGACCTAGACCTCATTACTCATGATCTAACCAACTGAGCTAATGGGCCATAGAAAATACCTGTTAGCATGAGATACTTACTTTGAATCATTTCTGCACTTAAATGGGCCATATAATTTTAAAAGGTGAAAGATTTATATGATCTGAAGAGAAACCAGAGTATCCATATAATTTTAAAGAGTCAACTTTAGAGATGTTGTTTTTCCAAGGTTTTGTGAATGAATTGACTCACTGATCACACATTTACCTATTATGTGGAAAACCCTGAAGTCAGTGGTGGAGTAGTTTAAAATTGTACAAGGCAATATGCAGAATTTGGAATATAAATAAGAGAGAAAAACATAAAAAATGCCCTAACTACAGTACATAATTTTACAGCAATAACTAATGTTTGAGTGTTCACTATTTCTCAGATATTACACAAAACAGTTTTTATAAACCAACCATATCTGTTTCATGGATAAAAAAAAAAAGTGAAGCAGGTAGTGTAACTTTCACTAGGTCACACAATAGTAATCCCTCCCCCCTACCTTGGACCAATGATAAATGACTGTGATAGACACTGTAGAGTTAGCTCTCTCAACACCCACAGCAATTGGCCTTCCAGCACAGAGACATGAAAGCTACAAAATCTCATTCCCAGATTCCCAGGCTGCTAATGATTCCTAGGTGACACAAATATGGCCAGTGAAATGAAAGCAAAATGGAGCTAGAAGTTTCTGGGAAAATCTCTCTCCATCTCTGTCTCTCTATGTGTGTGTGTTTGTGTGTATGATATTATTATGTAATATATGCATGCTCTGGACAGCAAGAGGATTGGTGAAAAAAGGCTTTCTTTTTATAAAGCACACATTATCTTTATTTAATAATCTTTGATATTTAAAATACAAGTCAAACATCCACATTAACAATGCAGTCCTCAGTACTGAACAGTGTTTTAGAAGCCTGGTTTTTCCAAGGACCAGACAGGAAAGTCTGTGTATAATGGCAAAAGATCAGGGAGCAGTGCCCACGCAGAAGGGCTGCAGTTGGGTCCTGAGCAAATGACACTGACACAGTGCACTTGTCTCATGGCCACAAGACAATGCCTTTAAAAAACAAGATTTTATTTATTTGTTTTTAGAGAGAGGGGAAGGGAGGGAAAAAGAGTGGGAGAGAAACATCAACTGGTTGCCTCTTGTATATACTCAGACTGGGGACCGAACCTGCAACCCAGGCATGTGCCCCCACCAGGAATCGAACCTGTGACCCTTTGCTCTGCAGAAGTACATTCAACCAACTGAGCCACAATGGTCAGGGTAACAATGCTTTTTTATTTCAGATTTTTCTGTACTTGAATTTCAAATAGTTTATCGTTACAGAACAGTAATTTTTAAAAAATTACTGCTAGTAGCCCAGTGTTGTAAAAATCAGATCATCACATTTCAAACGGATATTTTCCTCTTTCAAAGAAAAAAAGGCATTAAAAAAATTCCTGGAAACATTCCCTTTTGAACAATGCAAAGACAACTGAAGTGCTTCCTAAGTTATTTAAGAATTTCCACATGTATTTCATTATATTTGGATCTTGTGTGTATACATTCATATATACACAGTCTAATTATTCACAACTATATTATATATCTATATCTATCTATCTATATAAAAATATATATAAAATAATCCCATTCTACATTGTGAAAATCTCTAGCACCATGTGGTGCAAATGTAAAACAATCTTTATTGGATACGTCATCTACTGGAAACTGCTCCAGTAAAAGACACCGCCTCACGTTGCACAACTGAAGAGACCCCCACACACACTCACATTGCTCCGTTGGTGTAGACAGTGTCGCTCCCTTCCACGTACTGCACCTGAGCTGGGTAGACATGCTGTACCTGCTGCACAGTCTGTACCTGCTGTACCTGAAAAACAAATATTAGGGCTTTGATGAGCGAGAGATATGAAAAAATACACAGCATTAGATTTACCTCAAAGACTTCTCTAGGGTGTGGATGAATGTGAGAGTGGCTTAGGATGTGATCCTTAAGATCCTTCAGGGTCAGGGCATGTTGGTTGGGCCAAAATCAGGTGGAGCGATCAGGCTGAAAAAATTCGAACATTCCTACAGATATGTGAGTACATATGTACATCAAATGTTTCGGGTGAATATTCTGAAAGCCCGTCACTTATTTTGACAATTATGAAATTCTTTCCCCCTGATTTATTAAAGCTAAATTTATCTTGTAATTAAAAAAATCATGATGAAAAATTTTAAACACTTACATGTAGAATAAATACTATAATAAACCTCATGCATTCATCATCCAAGATAAATATTTGTCACCAGATCTCCCTTCAACCCCTTACAGGATTATTTAAAAAGAGGTACAGATTATATCATTTCACTGGTATTTCACTTGGTTTGTCAGAGACAAGAACTATTTTTAACATGAACATAATGCTAATATCACATATAAAATATTAATAATTCCTTAATATAATCTAAAATCCAGTCGTTCAAATTTCTATGATTATTCCAATGTCTTCTTATTGTTGGTTTGTTCATATTAGGATCCAAACAAGGTCTACACCTGGCTGTCTCCCTGCAATGACAAGCAGTGGGGCCAGGTGTTGTCAGCTGGATCAGTTTATGATGATATTCCCTATCCGTGTTTCACCTAGAGATAATAGTAGCCAACGACAATTATTTTTCCAGAGACAGTATTTTGAATTAATAAAGGTTGCAAACTTTGGTAGTCTGGTTCTGTTACATATTTTCATTTATTAGTAGACATCTATAAAAAATTCTTCTCATTAATTATTTGGTTACTTTGAAATAGGGTTTACAGGAAGAATAAGACAAATATATCACTAAAAAAAGTAAAAATAATAATAATAAACATGATTCTCCTCTTTACCCAGTATGAAGAGTAATGATTTTATCCCCTAGCTCCCTCTATGTAGTTTTGCCAGGTAGTTTTTAGTTTGGTTTGGTTTGGTTTATATCCTTATGATTCTTGGCTTTTGAACAGATCTGATGTTTTTCAATCATAGAAGTCTTTTCTTCCAAAAATGTTCCATCTTTGACAAATAGTAGTTCCTTCAAATTGGATCCTGTATCTTCTGACATGACCACAGTAGTTTTTAACTACCCTGCTTTCTGGCATAAAATATCCCAGATTTATCTCTTATATTTCCTGTCCTAGATCTGGAATCAACAATATCTTCAAAAACCTAGCTCCTATCAGTAAGGAGTAACATGACTATGAAAGCTGTTCAGGAAGGCAATTTATAAATAGGCATACTATTTAACCACTCTGTGACTTCCTTTATAGAGACATTTATCATCCAAGGAGTCGCTGTAAAATGTTATTAAATAAGGCAGTTTATATTAGATAACCCACACACCAGCACAACACACGCTTTCTAATGCACCTGCACATGCAGCATGAAAACTCATATGCTGAGCAACAAGACAAGTCCAAACAAATGTTAAAGGATTAAAACAATACAGGGTATGTTCTCTGACTAAAAATAATTCAAATCAAAGATAAAAAGAAATCTGAAAAATCCTCAAATACTTATATAATGAACAATACACTTTAATATTATCTAAGATTCATAGAAAAATGTCACAAGGGGAATTAGAAAATATTTTAAATTAAATGATAGTGAAATACAATACATCAAAATGTGCAGAGTACAGAGAGAGGTGTGCACAGAGGGAAATTTATAGTTTTAAATATTTTTATAGGGGAGAAAAACCCCAATGCAATAAATCTAAAGTTTCAACATTAAGAAGCTAAAAAATAAATAAATATAAATAAAAGAAGAACAAATTAAACCTAAAGTAGGAAAAAGGAAAAGAAGAGCAAAAAGAACCAATAAAATAGACATCTAAGAAAACAAGAGAAAAAAATCAATAAAATGATAAACATTAAGGCAGACTTAGGAGAAAAAAAAGACAAAATTATGAAAACCAAGGAGGAAAGGTGAAACATATTCTAAAGACAAAAAAAATGGGTAATAAAGACAATTTAATGCCAAGCAATTCAATTACTTAGATTAAATGAATGAAGTTCTTAAAAGATACAAATACCAAAGAAACTGAATTATGAAACTGAATACCTTCCCACAGAGGCAACAAACTCTAGATCAATAGTGAATTCTAGCAAACATTTCAGGAAGTAAAAAATAAGCCAACCTAACACACATGTTTTACAAAATAAATAAAGGAATATTTCTCAACTATTTTTATGAGGTTAGCATAACCCTGAGACTAAAACCAGAAAGATATTACAAGAAAAGACGTCTATAGAGTAATTTCTCTCCTGAACATAAAAACAAATATCATTACCCAAACACAGTCCTCCCTAGGTATTATAGGGGGATTGGTTCCAGGAACCCCTGCAGACACCAAAATCCAACATGCTCAAGTCCCTTACATAAAATGGAGTAACACGATGCATACAATCAGCCCTCTACATTGAGAATTCCCAGCCATGGACAGAAAACACTGTTTTTGATCTGTGGCTGGTTGAAGCCATGGCTGCAAAACCCAGGGATACAGAGGGACAACTGTATTTTATTGAAAAAATCCACATATAAGTGGGCCTGCGCAGTTCAAACTCGTGCTGTTCAAGGGTCAACTGTATATCTATTCTAGCAATATATTTATGGAACAACACATCACCATCAGGTAGGGTTTAGCCAAGTTGGCAATGTCATGTTTAGTATTTTAAAATCCATAAATGTAGCCTGCCAAATTAACAGTAAGAAAAATGGTATGACCACCTCAACATATGCTATTAAAGCATTTGACAAAATTAAAATCCACTCATGATAAAAAACAAAATAACAAACATCTCAGTAAGCAAAAGATAGAAGGGAACTCTCAATTCGACAAAAGCCATCTGTGAAAAAACACAAATATCACACAGATTAAATGGTGGAAGTCTGATCTTTAACACTTAAACAATACCCATTGTCTTTTCATAAATTCCTCTGCTTAAATTCTTCAGCAATGAAAATAATGAAGAAGACTGGGATACAAAAATCCTATTAATGCCATATAAACATTGATGGGTATTTTTAAACACAGCTTCTCTGCTCTTTTATAATTATATATTAAATTTTTGCACATTCTTGCTCTGGCTGGGTGGCTCAGTTGGTTGGAGCACTGACCCACACACAAAAAGGTTGCGGGTTCAATTCCTGGTTGCATAGTGTGGGAGGCAACAGATTGATGTTTCTCTTTCTCTCTCTCTGTCTCTCTCTCCTTCTCTTTCCCTCCCTCCCTCCTTCCCCTTCCTTGCTCTCTAAAATCAATAATTAGGGGAGGGCAAAAGTTTTTTTTGGTACATTTTTGCTATTTTATCATAGCTCATATTTTTTTCCTACATAAATTATCTCATCAAATAACAGAAATATGCTATTTTCCTTCGAGACCTGGTTAAAAATTTGGTTTCTCTAAAAAGTCTTCTATAGCTTAATTTATCCGATGAGAGACTGACTATTCCTATCTTTTTACTCTCTTAGAACTCGTTCATACAGGTGGTAGCACATGGCTCAGTACTCAGTTATATTCCTAACTGGTAGTACTTTATGTAGCCAATATGGTGAGGTGGCAAAATCTAACAATCTTTAAGTAGGAGAACTAATTTTAAGTCCTTGTGCTGAATAGTTGCTGCTCTTACATTGGGATAGCCCATTTATTTCTTTAAATAATAGTTGCCTTGTGTGTAAAATAGAAAATATACCTATTCTATCATAAAGGATTTTTGTGAGGATACAAAACTATTAAATAAAGGTACAAAACACAATATAGGCATATATAATAATTGCAACCCATCTTGAAAGTTAGTGAAATTATTAAATACTTCAAAACTAAGAGTCTTCTATTCCACATAGGTGTAAATTTCATCTTTATGTCCCATTTGGTTTCAGCCATAAGTATGCACAATGCATGTTCACCAAGGGTTTCTTTCAAATCATGAAATTCTATAATTAAAGTAGAAATGAAGTGTCAAGAACCTTGGCAAAGAAGTCTGGATAGATACCGGCTAACTCATCTAGGATGGCAATATATAAATATGTCCCTTGATCACATCGACATTTTATAGTACAATGTAAAAATAGGGTATAATTCTTTACATTATCTACTGAGTTAAGGAACTGACAAAGTAAATGAAAGATAAACTGAATAGTGAAAATACTGAATTTCAGCATATTCTGGAGGTAATACAATTTTCATTGTTATTTGGTTTTCTACCACCCCCTAGAAACTGGGCTGAAGATACCCTTGCACAAGCCAGCGCGGTGAGGTGGAGACCTGCGCTCCGTGCCTGGGGTCTGAACAGCTGCCCCTTCAGGGCACAATGGTAGTGGAGGAAATAAAAAAGAGGAGTGAGACGGACAGAAATAGAAAAAAAAAGAAAATAAAAGGAAAAAAAAACCAACCTTGTGTATATATATCTCATTTCACCAATGAGGTTTAAATCCTTGTAAAGTCTTTCAGATTTTAGTTGAACATTTGTTATGTAATTTCCTTCCTTCCTTCCTTCCTTCCTTCCTTCCTTCCTTCCTTCCTTCCTTCCTTCCAGGAAAGTGAGACACTTATTAGTTGGAGAGCCACAGAAATACTCCCTTTTATCTTAAATTAAAGTCAGATCCAGGAAGAGATGTGTGTCTATAGAACCAGTCTGTCAAGATTTACAAACCCAGTCACGGGATGGAAAATGAGAATGGCAGAACTCTGGTTTATTTCTACCCCTGACCAAAGTTCACATATAGAGAAGCAAAATTTATATTGTTAGTATATTCCCAAAGACTCAATACAGTGTAAACACATTATAAATATTTAATAATTACTCAATAATTAAATACTGCCTTTACCTAGCAAAGGAAATGCCCAGTGAATATCTATAAAATTTATCAGTATCTTCTTAATGTGGATAAGTGTATGTCTTTCAAAAATATAATGAAACTACCATTGAACGCTTATTATTCCAAAATGAACTGGTATGATCACTTTTAATTCCATTTAATGCATCATTAATGACCAAAGGTAAGATTTTAAAATAAAGTTGTACCCTATTTTCTTGCCTAAAATAATTGTGATTCAATTTGTTCAATTATTATAAGATACTCTTCTTATGTTAAACATTAATTTCTGCTCAAATATTTACTAAATTATTATGTATCCTAACTTTATTTTTAATTTTCCATACTTTAGTGCAGGAGCTACTCAGGTCATCTTGCTGAAAAAAGAAGAAACTAGCATTCTGTAGGCATTTTATTATCATTCCCAGTGACTATATTTTCCATCCATCTTTGTGAAATTTATAAACTATCACAGCTTCCAAGCCCTTCGGGAAGAGGAAGAAAATGATTAAGTAAATTCTATAAGAAATTAATTATCTTAATTTCATTGTCTTTACCAAAATAAATTTTCAGATGTGTTCCCAAAGAGAATAAACAAATATTATTCACCATTTTTTATTCTAATAAACAAGAAAATGGTGAAAATGTTAACTGGAAAGAGATGAACAGAGATGGAATTAGCTGAAATAGTCAACAATTTCTATCATTAACTGTCCAATGAATAAAAATGACCTTGAGCTAATTTCTAAAAGGTTACTTAGTCCACCAGAATGTTGTTAAGGACCCTTAACCATAAAAACATTCTGTTCCAGAAATTTATCCATTCTCTGTCAGCTGAGGGAAAAAAGTTATTCCCAAAATATAAATGTATGTAACAATGTATTTATGTTCATATATACTAGATGAATTAAGCAATGCAACACCTTCTTATATATCTAAATGAAAACATCTTTTGACTTCCGCCAAGATGGCGGCATAGGTGGGCGCACTGCACCACTGCTCACAACCAGAGAGTTTAAACAACGAACTCAATAGCGAAAAATAAACAACCAGAACGGACAGAATCGAACTGAAGGGAAGTCCGACACCCAGGAAGTTGGGGAGGACATACATCCAGGCCGGTAAGCAGGGTAGAACCGAGCGGAGGAGCGGAGTGAGAGGCAGTTTGCCCGGAGGAACTCGCCTGGGAGCACCTAAACAAAACACTACCCCGAGCAA